>JALDNG010000024.1:8927500-8989035 GCA_024349245.1 Neodontobutis hainanensis
AGCGTGCTCGGGTCTATAATTGTTGTTATGGTAAAGACTCTATGGCATTAAACTCGTTGCCTGGTGTTTTGATGGCTGAGGGGTCAGTATCAGACACAAAATAATTTAGTTTTAAAACTAGGTTTCGGTCCACAAACGCAACACGCAAACGCACATTACATCATTTTCTCTGAATTGCTGTAAATGCTGGTTGTAGGTTTAGCTTGTATTTGATTTTTTTTTAAGTGAATTTGTGGTCTATTTATACCCTGCCACTTGAAGATAAATCATGTGTCCTCTCAGCTACAAGCAACTTCCTTTTTCTCAGTTCACTGCTTCTCCTTTTTTTCCCCGTTCTTTTCAGAAGAATGTCAAACCCGTTCTGTTAGCTGCCTTTAGCTATCTCGTTCTAAAATAAGAAAGTACAAATATTTTCCATTGTACCTGTTTTCATGTACAAAAATAGAACTCTGTGTTTTATAATTATACAAACTTTATAAATATATTGAAAATCAAAAATGTCATAAAAATATCATATTTGTCAGTAAGATGCAATCTGGGTGTATAGAGTTTATCTGTGGAGTGGCAAAGGTAAACTTATATTATTATAAATACTTTCAGACCAGTCAAAAATCTTTGACACTATCATTCATGATCTTTTCTCACCTGAGCTGAGCTACTGTTTAACTTCATGGTTTCGGGCAACAGCCACCTCAATAAAGCCACTAAGAAGGATTTACAACAGAGTCATAAAGATTCTGGATAAAAAAACTATTTGAACGCACCATTGTCAAGTTTGGCAAAAACAATATCCTTAGATTTGAAACTTTTATCAAGTGTTGTCAGTTAAAATGAATGTATAAATGTTTCAGGAGAGAGGGCCCTCGTTTTCTGAGTGAGTTAATAATTCTTCAAAGAGCTGTGGGCTCCATCAGACGAGAAATGTGAAGTGCCTAAAAACATCTTTCGGACAGTTAGCTTTGGTTCATGGCACTGCTCTGTGGACCTCCCGGCCTCCTGGAGCAAAACAGGACTTAGATTGGAGTAATTTTAAAAATGAACTTAAGAGCTTTTTAAAGAAAGTCCAGTTTTGTGATCATAACTAAAACAATCTTTTATTGTTTTTTATGGTTTGGAAATTGTGATTGTATTTGAAAAGTTTATTTGGAAAAACAGACAACTTTGTTTTTTATCAATTTTTTGATATAGCTGATGTCCGTCAAACCAATTTAGGTTTTGAAAACAGCGCCATGCAAAGAATAAATTACAAGTCTCAGTTAGTTGTTTTTCAAAATGGCGTTTTGTTTTCACACATTTGTATGTTGTTTGTTTTAAATGCCTTTCTAGGGACGGGCATCACAAATTAGCCTTGGTTATAAATGTTGTAGTGTATTACACAGAAAATGGATCATACTTGTCTCTATAAAAATAAACTTTAACTAAACTTCAGCTTCACAATGTTAAAGGCGAATGTGTTGTAACTCCAAAAGGCACTGATTCTAGAGAACTACTGCCTTGGCCTGTTTTAAAAAGAATAACAAAAGAAAATGTAATGTTTTCATGCAGCTGTGTTGTTGTGCAATCAGCTCAGCTATTAACAAAAGTATAAAACAAAAAATGTAGACCAACAAGTTTTAACAGCTCCGTTTGGTTAGTGTCCAATTGTCACAGAGCCAGAGCCAACAAAGCTGAATGTTGTTGCCCACACTGTGATCTAACGTTAAAAAAAAAGATACCAAACACTACTGTTACAGTGTTTCATTTTATTACAACATTTTAATGTAATAATTGATTCAAGTTTACAAACAAACAAATGAATGATTTGTATAAAACATTGCAAATCAGTCCAAGTAGACTTTGCACAGTGACTGCACCAGAACCAAAAAGGACACATACACATTACTATTTACATAATATACACAAGCTTTTATAATAAAGTTTGTTTATCTATTAAATCACCTTCATATATTTTACATCATTAATTGGTTTACTTACATACTTTTCCTTAAAAATATTTCTTACCAAATCCGTATAAAAAGAAAAAAACAGTAAATCACAAAACTCAGGTGGTTTTGATAAAAAGCCTACCTCTAAATTAAATAAAATAATAAAATTGCCTAACCTGATCCAATTACTTTCCAAAAGGAAGTGAATCTAAAATAGTTTCCGTCTTTTTCAAAGATTTGGCTGTGGTAGTGCACAATGCTGTCAAAGGTTACAGAAACATATGACAGTGTCAAAAACAATACAAACAGGAACAGAAAAGGGACGATCTTACATAACGAGACATGGATAAGGTTACTGTTTTCATTAACACAATTGATGACATAGTTTCAAAATAATTTTCTATTGTTTGAAAACTTTTTATTAGTCTTAGTGTAAAAAAAAGAAAAGAAACAATTGTATCTGAGAGCAGTGGCTAAGCTATGGAGTGTTTGTTTTGTAAAGTAACTTAATAAAACATTACTATGCATAATCTGTAACTAGAGCATGATTATGATTTTTTTTCCCCCTGAATTCTATTATAGAAGATCCCATAAAAGCAATTAAAAATTTATAGAATTTATAGAAAATTGCACAAACTCTGGCTCATTTGTGAAAATTATAGTAGCACATTTCTTTAGGACAAATATAAACTCACATTTTTTCAGTCGAAAGCACCTGGTATCAAAAACCTTTGAGAAGGTTGGCATTAGGTTCCCTGGGTGACATTGTCCTAGACACACACACATTTCATTCCTGTTGTGTGTCGTGAGAGAAAAAACATTTGAGCTAAAGCACTTTTCAGTAAAACTTTGCTTTAACAGAAGAAAAGCTGTCAATAATAGTTTGGAAACTTTCTGGTATTTCCCTACCATAGTTCCTCATTATTATTATTATTATTAATATTTTTGAAGATGTTTGTTAAAGTGTAACTGGTGTAAGCTTATCAAAGGTGCAGTAATATTTTTTGATTTTCTTTGAATATAAAACTGGTCGAAACATTAAAGCTTTTGACAAATACACACGAGATATTTACGAGCTATAACAGGCAGTGCCAGACACTCAAACAAGGAAGTGTTTCTGATAAGTAGCTTCAGTTTACAGTGCTTTGTTTCCTGGAGAGAGAAATGAAGGAGTGGTTATACATTTGATACGTTCTATAGCACTTTAGTTGTTTGCCAGAAAATTATGGTAATACCTTATGCATTGGTGTCATCCATCTTCTCATCATCTAGAGAGAGTGTCAAATTATAAACGAGGGTATCTTTATGTTTGACTGGACTAAAATGATTTACATGCAAACATTCCTTACCATAATCATTGTCAGGAACTTCTTGACGTCCACCTGAAAGAAAACAATTTTGTCATGAGTATAAATATATTTGGTTGGAAAGCAAAAGTGGCTTCCAAGGGTAAGTGTCCAAGAAAGAAACCATAGCCCACCAAGACTGCCACATGCTCTGAAAATATTAGACTCTATGTCCAGCAACGACTGGTACATTATCTACAACATGTTGCTCTTAAGATTAAAAACCCTTTTATCAGAAGAGATTAAAACGTCCTGGAAGCGTTAGTGACCTGGTTCAGAACAGTGCTACAAAAGGTTTAAATAATGTTATGTCAGATGAAACAATCTTTTGGCAAAAGAAAACCACAAAGACACCAAAGCAGTTAAGATAAGTTACAATTGAGAGTTTTTTGGGGGAACAACTTTTGGCAAAAAGAGATTTTTACACAACCTTTATAACAACTGCACAGTTGTGTCGCTTGATTACATTTTGACACTATTTGTTTGGGTTGGGCAGTAAAGGTTTTCTTGCCAAGAAGGCTTTATAACCAAAAACTCTCAAGGTAATCTCCTCCCATTTATTTGTCTAGAGCGGGACATACACATTAGAGGTGCTGTAGATGGCCGCCGAACCTCTGTCAAAAATTTACAAAAATACAATGAGAGCACATCACTGGGCAATATTCTCATGACAAACTTTCTAATACACCACCATTTTGTTTAAAGAAATGTAACTGTTAGCCAACTGCCACCGAGCTTGTTTAACTGATTATTCTGGCTAAACAGTAACAGGCTGTACTTTCCCTAAAATGAATAACATGGCAGCCTTCCAAGTCTGCAGTATTACAGGTTCTTTCACTTTGAACTGTTTTGGTATCAACATTTAACTCATTATGTAGTTTCGATCTTTTACTAGAATTTAAAGAATGGTATTGTTTATTTCTTAAAGCATGCTCAGTACTTACTTCTGTTGTGTTTCCTTCTCCACAACAGCAACACCACAAGCAATCCTACAATCAGTGATCCAATGACCACTATAGGAGCCACTATTCGTGTAGTGGTTGTAGTGGTTAAAGGTTCCGGTTCGGGAGGCCCTAAAGATGAAATAACACATATTAAGTATCAAGTCACAACAAATGCCACTATATATTTAATAGCCTTTTTACTTAATAAAGTTTTATAAAGTTGCATCACCGATTGCTTCACAGATTTACTTCCTGGAGCAATCAATAGTTTTGTTTTAAATGAAAGACATGACCCAGCCTTTGAACTATTGCAGCACAGATGTTAAGTTTTGTCATGGAAAAAAGTTTACTCAGCCAACATTCTCCTTCTCCCACTTGTGCCCAGGAAGTCCCCTTTTAAATATTTTGTCTTTACATGTAAGATGCAGGCAGAACAAAAGCCACTATAGCACAGGGATCTGGGTTACAGTGTTGTGGTTATGCAACTGGTGCTCAAATTACAGGTGATCGTAAAAGGATAATAAAATTAGGCTGACACGTACCTATGGGGAGGGGACCATTTGGGAATTTCTCTTCTGTCACTTTTACACCACTGGCATTGTACACTTCACACACAAAGTTCTTGAACTTTGAATCTTTCATCAAAGTCAGTTTGCTGGACAGATCGAAGAGGCCATCTTCTCTCTCTGTCACCTCCACTTTGGTGTTCCCTTGCCATGGGAGGTCATCAGCAACCCAACGAAGATCACCTTTAGGGTAGCCACCGTAGGACTCACATGTCAGAGTAAAAGCTTCATTTGGAATAATTTTTTCAGGGAAGGAACTAATCTTTGTTTTGCTGTAGTCAGCTGCAGATAAAGTAAACATGATAATGCTGGACATTGAACTGTGACATTTCAAAAGAGAGTTATTGCTTTTATAGAACAGTAATAATGTTTAAGTGAGTGGAGCCTTTACCTTGAACTGAGAGTTGGACGTTACTATTACCATTTCCGCTGTCTGTCATTACATTGCATGTATATTCCCCGGCATGTGACAATGTAGTCTTGGTGATCCGTAGGGATACATTCATGTTTGTGTCATCCCAGGATGCCTCAGCGAATTGAAATCCAGGCTTTTGTATTTTAATTGATCTTTCATGGAAAACGAGTAGGCTTTCTCCATTGAAGTTCCAAGAGACAAGCTGGATTTTTGGGTCAGTTATATGGTCTTGGGTTTGGACGACACATTCCAGGATTGTGTCAGTGCCATAGTGACCGATCACATTGGACTTACAAGCCACTTTCACAAAATCTGTGGAGGAAAACACATTATAATGAAATAACGGCTGTATGCACTTGTACCACCTTACATCTTACCTTTATTGGCTCAAACTTACCTCCATTGTTACTTTTCACTTCAAGGAATAAAGACATGACAACAAGATTTAAGATGAGAGTCCCAATGGAGGCCATGTTTGTCTGAAAAAAGACATAAAGACAATCAATTCATTTTGCATTAACAAGAACATCCTTACAAAATTCTGTGTCTACATTGAAAATGTACTAACTTTTTCGATCTCATGTTGGTTTCATTCCATTTCATTGCAAAACAAATATCGTCAAACTGTGCTCAAAAATCATTGGAAAACCCATGCGCGCTATCTCAGACCTGTGTGACCAGCGGACTGTGAAATTGGCACGTGGGATCCTACAGGACCCCTCCCACATCTTATTCCCGGAATTTGAGTGGCTCCCGTCTGGACGAAGGCTTCGGTGTCCAGGTTACAGGACACAAAGGAGAAAAATGACTTATATCCCTAGGGTTGTCAATCTTTTAAATGGTCTTAAGCACATTAAATGAAATATTTAATGCACTTTTAAATTATTCCTTTTACATTATTTATTATGACCTTTTATTGGAGCTATTGTACGGTGTATCGTTTGTGTGTTTGTGTGTGAGAGCATGTTTTTTAAGCTACTTTGTGCTCCTTTTAATTGCCCCTCGGGGACAAATAAAGTGTTTTGAAATGAATTTTCTACTGCAGTTTTTATTTGGTCAATAAATATACAAATTCTGTTTTTATTCTATTCAGGAAAAGCTAGCTATAATGTTTGCAACTGCATTAAAAGGTTTCTTGGCTATGAATACAATATATCAAATTTATGCATCATTACCTTTCATAATTGTTTACAAAGATAGACATAAATGGCTGAGCAAAACAAGACAATTTGTATTCTTTTCGACAATGTGTCCCATACGACCTGCACACTTTTAACTTTTTTGTTCTTCATATTTGGACCAAAAAAAAAAAACTTTCTATCATATTAGACACGAATAAATAAAAATATAGAAATGTGGGAGTCAAAACAATAGTGTGACATCTGTAACAGTTCACAACTTATTGCTCAAGTGACACAGCTGTAAACGTGGGTTAATGGTGAAGCACCGCATCAGTTGAATACAGCAAAAATCAGTTTTATGATCCTCAAATCGGACCGTGTTAGTCCAAGGTAAAAAAAAAAAAAAGTCAGATTCAGACAAAATGGATGGCTCTCTTTTTCAGTTTTTTTCTGTTTGTAAGGGCTGGGCTGGGCAGACACATGTTTTTATCAGGTTAAATTAGGTTTAGGAAAAACCTAGTGGCACTGTAGATTCATGTAATTGATGGAAAACCAAAGAAGATTTTAAATCAAGTTCAGTCATGTTTTCGGATTTTGTGAATTTGATAAAAATAATATTTGTAATGTCAGTATTTTGACACTTTTAATCAGCGACACATCTGTGAAAACTCATAGAAAGGTAATTAAAGGCCATGTTTTCAAATGCACGCTCTAGAAGCTTCTCCAAAGCCAGAAACCTGTTTGACTCGTCGTATTAATTTTAATGAATTTGCCTTTGTTTGCGTTGTTTCACTTACAATCCCAGTTCAGGAGTCATAGTCATTCTGAAAGAGAAAGTCTATCAAATATGTGCAGTATTCACTTTACGTGACCCTTAAAAACAAGCTTATCTCTGTATTTTCTTTTTCAACCCAGACAGAGGCTAGAGATTTTAGGATTCCAACCGGCAAGTCCGAGCATGCTATTCTTGGTTTTAATGAAAGAAAAATCACAGAGATCTTCTTTGCTCTCACTATTGTTTGTCTGAATGTTTGTTTTAGTGTTTTTATTTTATTTTTTTTTGCAGTTTTGCTCAAATTTTCCATGACTTTATGTCACAAATAGAAAATGTGGGAATGCAATATCCCCCAGTGGCCTGCTTAAGTTAGGGAGGCTATTAAGTTTATAAAATTGATGCTTTCTAAATTCCACACAAATCCCACAGGGTTACAACGTACAAATGTGATGGATCAGAGTAGATGGACAACACAATCAGTTACAGATGTAACGTGAGAAAAGTCTTGTGTCAGGACATGTGCTGGCTGAAACAGATTAAGTGTAAGGACATGATTTTCTCTGGAGACTCTCTCTTAAACATCTACAAGAGGAGATGAGTTATTGACCTAGAACCAACCCAGAAGCCCACAAATCCACTGCAACCTTTTTTTATTATTATTTTTATTTTATTTGAACCCGGACAGCCTCAAGAACAAAAAAAAAGGCCTACACTTTAATTCTCTTTGTAAAGTTATGATCCTTTGTGGGCGGCAGTAGGCTATAGTTCAGTAGCGCGGCCGTCCTGCGACCGGCGGGTGGACGGCTCAGATCCCCGCTCGAAACATCCCAAAACATCATAACATCCCGCTCTCCCTGCATACTGCCGTTGTGTCCTTGGGCAAGACACTTAACCTACATTGCCTCCAGTGAAGTTCTGTAACACTGGTAATAGTTTAATGTATGTAAAGCGCTTTGAGTGCCTACTACAGTAGGCGGAAAAGCGCTAAATAAAGATTATTATTATTAGCCTATTATCTGCTCCAGTTCAGTTCCAAATACAGTAACCAGTCTAAAAGCACTCATCAATTAGCACGAGAGAGAAAGAATAAAGAAAAATCAATTTGTTTGAACAAAACAGCGAAAACGAAAGTGTTGTGTTTAATGTCTGTGTGCGTAGCTTAAAATGTCTGACCGGTCCAAAGTCAACACTGTACAAAATTGCTTTTAGCGAAGATTTACAAAATGTGCACAAAACAAAACACACATTTTTTTTACCTCCATAACAGAAACTAAAGTTTAATAGAATCAAATAGAAAAGCTGAAACACAATTATCATCGCGTAGGTTACCCGAACACCTCACCATACGACTTCACTGAATCATAACAAAGACAGTATGTGGTAAATAATGCACTACTGACCATACACGCTCCTCTTCACTGCTGCCGGTAAGTCTGTGGATTGTTTCGGCCAAACTAAAGCCGAATGAGGCAATGTCTTGCAAATATAGTTACTTTCACTTTCGTTATGACTGTGCTCATGATTTATAGGCAGACCGTGGGTGAAGCGAGACAAGAAATATTAGTCGTCTGAAGACGTTTCTTGTAAAGGAAACATTTCAAAGATCAAACCTGTTCAGCCTGTAAAGTTATCTTAACTCCCTAAAAACATGCAGATTTTAGTTTTCCTTCTTTGTCTTCCATGCTTTTTTTTGGTCATAAATAAATGCAAATGGTCAGATGCAAATTGGCCAGTATGAACTTTAATGCGCAAATCCATTGTGCCATTTCTAATGGAGCAACAGCAACTGGTATTGAACACAAACACTCTTCTTGCATCACTTTATAATCATATTAAACAGCACAGTGAAAGTGTGATTCAACAGTGACACCTAGGATCCAGTGAGACACAAGCAGGGAGAAGATTGTACACGGAACAATTATACATCAAATTTGAGGAGATTGCAGAGTGTGCCTTTAATTAGAGTAAAAGAGGAAACTGAACTGTTTTAAGGTCACTTGTCAAATTTAAGATACGTTTTCTGGTAACACATAGTAGCAGGATAAAAAGAACATTCAATTGAAGACAGAAGACAAAAAAAATAAAACAAAACAAGTCACGCCTTGTTAACGCTGGTAAAATCCAACTGGAAAAATATTTAATGTAAGCTAAATCCGGGACAGGCATTCTTGCTTTAAACATTTGAATTTCAATATTTGCGTGGCACTCAAAATTGGCACTAGGGTTAACATCATGGTCTATAAAAAGTCATTTTTTAACCAGACACTGGAACCTGTCCTGCAGTTTTATTGGAAACATGTCTTTTAAATGACTGTGACAGTAATGTATGTGGCTCCTGTTTGGCATTCATACTAAAAGCAGTGTAAATAATTCATGCAGCAATACAAGAATTTCACAGTATACAAGAAATAAGATCAAAATGAAAATCATGTGTACAGTTTTTTTTCACATTCATACAATACAGACCAAACTTGCATGCAAAACGGGTCAGAAAAAAAGCACATCTTCAAAATGAGATCTTCTTGTTGTTGTGTGGTCACAACTTGTGCTGCTGCAAAAACGTTAGAGCACATTTAAGAAAATGATCCCTGTACCCTTTCTGGCTTGGCAAAGGATTACTCTGAATTACATACAAAGACATACATAAAGTGCTTCTGTCAACTAAATTAAACAATACAAACAGTACAAAACTGTAATAAAAGAGGTATCAAATAATGCACTTGAGAATGTGAATAAGATTCCCCGCTGATGCTGGACCTCAGAATTGATATCTGCAGACAGAACAAGCAGGACGGGGCACAAAAAAATGACCAGTTTGGATGTGGATGGAGGTAACAAATGGCTGCTCGGGCTTTATCCCAGAATAAGGCTGGACTTTCCGCCTGGGGGATTTCTACGGCCGGATGGGAGCGCTGCAGCAGGCTCCTCAGCAGGACAGCCCTGCTGCTCAGGACTGGCTTCAGCATCAGCAACATTTTCTGAAAAGATAAAGGAGACAGCTTTTCAAAAAGGGAAAATAATTATTTTGCTAGATGTTTTAATGACCAAAATACTCACCAGTGTCACCAAATGATTTTTCTTCTTCCTAATAAATTAGAAAAGAAAAAGTTAGTACAAATGCTGATTCTGCAGAAACCAAGTCATTTCTGTCTCTTTTCTAATTTACTTGCTATACACTCTGCAGTATTGTCAACCAATAAAAAAAATTAAATAAAAAAAAGTCACGTAAAACCCATTTAGATAATAATTAAACATCTATATTAATTAAATATGTACTTACAGTAGCAGGTTCTTCTACCAAGTGGTTGGTGGTTTGGTCTCCTCTTCTTCTCAGTGGAGCTGAAGACTCCCCACAAAACACACCAGTGGGTTTCCCACCTGAAAAATAGTAGCAAGGAAATTCCTTCATTTATTGTCTTCCGCTTGTCGGTAGCTGGGGCCTTTCCCAGCAGCTTTAGGCCTGGGCCAGGTTACACCCTGGACAATAGCCAGTTGACATTTCGACAGACACATCTATACACCAATTCATGCATGTCTTTCTTTGGACTGTGGAAGGAAGCGAAGTACCTGGGAGAACCCACAGTTGCACAGGGAGGACATGCAGCTCCTTCTTGCTGTGACCATTCTGCCATCGTGCACCCCACCTTGGGAATTAGAGCTTAAAAATCTATGCTTTTTTTGTGATGGCAGACTTAATGTGAAGATTAACTAAAATCTACACAATCGATGTTCCTTCACATGTGAGCTGCCTATCATTTAAGAAAAAGATTGATCAAACATCAAAACCCCAAAAACAAAATGATGGTCTAGTAAAATTCAAACTCTCTGATGAGGGCGGCAGTAGCTCAGTGGGTAAAGTGGTCGTCCTTCAACCGGAAGGTAGGCGGTTCTCCCCAAAGTTCATACTGTTGTTGTGTCCTTGGGCAAGACACTTAACCCACCTTGCCTCCAGTGACTGAAACACTGGTAATTACTGTAGAACAATGTGTCGCTTTGGATAAAAGCTTCAGCTAATTTAATAAATTTAAATGTACAAGATGACAGGCTACAATATTTCATAAAAAAATAAATACATATAAATAATAATAAATAAACATACTTTGAATCTAACGCTAAAGTAACTACTGCATCAGTTTATAGTGGTTTGTCAAACTAATGACCACAAGTAGTAATATGACTTGGATATCTCATATCTGATGCTGAGGCTGAAATCCATTTTTTATTTGATTTAAAATGAAAAATGAAAAACAAAAATAAAACAAAATCCCTGATGGCTTGACTATTAACGACACTGGTTTTTCTTATTCTTATCAAACAAATTAAAAATGAAAGTAATTAGCCGTCCCCTGATTCAATAGCTCTTTCTCCCTGACCTCTCCTTGTAAACAATTGACTTCCACACATTTTCATTGTTTATTCCACTGGGCATTTTGGAATTTTTCTTTTACTTTCAAGGGAAATGTTACTCCAAACAATAAGGTTTTTCTCATGTCCACAGTAATGTCAGTACTTGTGTAGGCCATTGTCTCTAAACTATGTCGACTTTAAATGTGACATTTATACAAAAATTCTAGTTGATGCAAGCCTAGCATGGCAAACTTTATGCAAATTATTGAAATAATACATTAATTCATTCTTTTTCTTAGAAGTTGTGGGTGACTGGAGCCTACCCCAGCAGCTTTGGGCCTTAGGCAGGGTACACCCTGGACAATGGCCAGGGCTGACATTTAGACATAGACAATGACAGACAACATTCACTCTCACATTCATTCACTAGGGACACTTAAGAGTTGCCAATTGACCTATACATACATGTCCTGTAAGGGAGCAAGGGCTTTGTAATTAAGATTGGTGAGGACATCAGAGGGCTCGTGAAGTGCGTGGTGAGCGAACAATGTGTAAATTATATGCAGAAATAAAGCATGTCTATGGTTGTAAAAATTTAATTGTGTGCTGTTTAATTTATTTATGCCTAAACAGGCTTTACTCTGTCCCACAAATTTTGTATAAACGTTCACAGCTTTCCCAACATAACATGCTCTTGATAGAATTCTCAAGAATGTTATCATTGTAGTGAGGGGTCGTCCAGGGATTTTCCCCAAAAAAAGTTTAATCAAAACCCATGTTATTACCTAACCTTGCGCTGCAGCTGGATTCTAGTCTAGCGAGATTTGCGAGATTCCAAATGTGGCACTAAAGGATTTTCTGGAAGGAAAAGATGTTTCACCAAAGCCCTTGTTTTATTACCAATTTAGTGTTAGTTAACCTTCCTTTTATTCACAGATTCACATTGCAAAAAACGTTACCGTTTGCGGTTTGTTGTTTTTTTTTTGTATCTGCCGCACTTTGGTTATGTCAAATGAATTGTTGCTATGATGATTGGCTAAAACAAAAATTGTGGTAGGCGGATACTAGTCGGTGCTTCCTCCAATCACCTTACAAGTTTCAACAGAATGTCCCTCCCTTTTTCAAAGGCTTTCAACAGGAGACTTCCCAGATGGTTCTGTGAAACTGACTATGTTCCCTTGATTTTCTATCTGGGGAGTAAGGTTAGTTATTCCCTGAATTCAGGTGCATTTTAGATGCAGATCTTTAGCCACCCCAGGTGTCAGAAAAATTATGAGTACAATTTTTGATTTAACCGCCCCCAAAATCAAACACTTTCAAAGGCTTTAAAACAGAAAGAATCAAGACCAAGCATTTTTTATAAAACCCTCCCTTAACTTGAGCAGTTTTAACAGACTACATGGTTTGTAGTATGTTTGCAGGATGTGGGTCTATACAAGTTCATTATTATAAAAGGAATTAAAATTTCCAACCCTGGAAACAAAATATATCAATGTGTTTTAGCTTATCTTCTGCTCACACTTTTGTTTGTTTTTTCACTGTTGGTTGTTATTTTGTATAATAGTTCACAGCTTTCCCAACATAACATGCTCTTGAAGGAATTCTCAAGAATATTATCTAGTCTAGTGAGATTTGGGAGTTTCCAAATTTGGGTAAATCTAGCTTGTATTGTGCCAAGTCAACCGCTTGTGTCAAACCATGAGCTTAACGTCCTCTTGTGACCATTGATGTGACAGCACAAACAGGGGCGGGTTTTTAGTTTGTCAAATGTTATCAACATTGCGCCGCTGAAATGTTAATGTGTTTTGCTAACAAAAAGATGTTTGACCATTGTTTTATTTACCAATTTTGTGTTAGTTAACCTTCCTTTTATTCGCAGATTCACTTTGCTCACACTTTTGTTTGTTTTTTCACTGTTGGTGGTTTTAAGTATTTATTTAATCGATATCTATTCCAGCCTTATACTTGCATGGTAAGTATTAGTTTAGGGCTCACATTTAGGGCTGCGAAACCCCTAAAAATGGACTGGCAACTCCAAAGTTTTGGGGCCCCACTAAATCAGGGATTTTTTTCCTGAAAAATCCATTATATTCAAGGCCTCTTTACAAGGCCTTTGTATGAAAGACTGATAATTATAAATATGCTCTGTGTTAGAGCTGAGAGATGAGGGAAGCTACAGACCTTATCGACTGGTGTCCACGCAAAGTTTAGCACAATCAAATATTTGTGGAAAAATGTTTTGTATTTCAGAAAATGTGTGGTTGCATAGACAGACGCAAATACAAATTATGTTTTTGTCTGTTAAAGAACCAAATTCTTGACAGTTTCAATATGTCAGTTTCCCAACATTGTCGTTATCAAAGTCAACAAATAACTGAACAAAAAATAAACCATCACATCATCAAATTAATATTCAAGAGTGATTCTTAATGCAATATTTGGGGTGTTTCAACCAATGTATGCATATAGATAGCTTTTATTTGTGTTTAATTTAACCATAATATTTTGTTCCATTTAAATACGCTGCAGAGATTGTATATACATTTTTTTTTATTCAATTTTATCCATCTCTCACAAAACTGGCCCAAAGACCAGATGTGTGCCCTTTGTAGAATGCTGAGGACAATACTGCCCTACAAAAGGCACAGTTTCTGCAGTTACAGTAAAACTGAGAAAAATAACTTCAAAGTTTTTAAGCTGTTCTTACAAATGTATTAAAGGGTACATTAGTAAAATTGTAATACCAAGATAATATATATATATTATTAATAATATTATTAATAGTATTAAATGTGATACCAGATGTAATATCAAGTCTGACAGAAGTTTTTATGAAATTAAACCATTGCACCATATTTGACCTTTGACCCTTTAAATCTCATTTTTAGTCTTAACTAAAATAAAAAAATTACCAAAATACGCAGTTACTCCATTTTGCCTTTGTAGAGCAGACGCAAAGGTATCTAGACTTAGTTTTCAAGGTGAAGACATTTCATTCCTTTTCTAGACAATTCTGAGTCCAAATGATACAAGAGCCCAGCTTATATCACTAGAGGGAGGGTTGTTTTTTTTTTATAGAGGGAGGGATATAACCTCAGCTCTTGTATCAGTTCAACTAAGATTTGACATAGTCCCCTGGACAAGGAATGAGCTGTCTTCACCTTAAAAACTAAGTCTAGACGCCTTTGCTTCAACCTTTTCTTTAAAATGACCTGGATAACTGAGAGACTTCACAGACATGTACCTGGTGGGTTATTTCTGCGATTAGCATAGGGGTCTTCGGGCTCAGCAAAAACATTAGAGGCCATCTTGTTTTTCCGGACAGGAGGTTTCTCTTCATCTGTACCAAATGTTATGTTGGAACCACCACCAGGAGGACGCAAAACCCTGAAGTGAAAAAAAAAAGTATCATTAAATGTTTATGGGATCTACACATAAAATGTAAAATCCCTCATCCATCTCCTATTGCTAGGCTTTATGCAGACTTTCACTAGAAAAATCTGCTTTATTTTGCTGATTGACAGACAACAATAAAAAACTCAGAGAAATTATTAATTAATAAGATTCCTCTCAATTCCATTTTATTGCTAAATGAAGATGAGAAATAAACAGTCAAGACCTGTAGTCTGAGACTAGTTGAGACTAGTTTACAACATGCATTATTTGAGCCATTTGAAAAATTAATTAAATATTTCCTTAATTCTACTATTTGTGTTCTTTAAACACTACAAACAAAAACTAAAATGTATACTGTATAATGTATCTTAATGGGAGAGCTGTATGAATCTGGTTTTATCTACTGCTTATTGCAGGTAGGCCATTAAGTACAGTAGGCGAAAAAGAGGTGTGGTTAGCATGGTCCAAGGGACAATAGGGCCCTATAGGACAGATGGATTGTGTGCTTGATCTGAATCTGCTCAAACTGGGCCCCACCCAGTGAGGATGCAACGCATTCATCACCTCCAGTCTCTTCCGTTATGAAACAAAAAATAAATAACCGTATTCACGTTAAACACAAGCTGCACACGGTGTGACTCATTGTTAATGGGCCACAGCTTTGCTACAGAGAGAAAGGCTGTGTGGATGTAAGCTAACATTTAGCCTACGCATCGACAATAAGGTCGAGGTTTGCGCAAGCCATCTGCTTCATACACTTAAAAAAGGGGGAACACAATGTGCTATCATTTGCATGGACCTATGTATTTCAGATTACGGATGAGGATGCTACAGTTGTAGAGTAAAAAAAAAAAACAAGTGAACAAAGCTTTTTACCTGGAACTGCTTTTCGAGCCAGGCTCCATCCCTTGATATGTGGTCGTCGTTGTCATTTTTTGCAAAAATGTCGTGTTTTATTACTAAATTTTACGAGATACAGGCGAATTCTACTTCATTAGCACTTCATCGCCTTGTAGTCGCAATAACTAACCCACTTCAAGTCTGCGTGCACCAGTCAAACAGTTCACGCATCCGGTTCCCCTTTCATAATAAATTTATACTAGTTTAACGAATTACTTTCTTAGTGCTGTTTAGCATAAAGCAAACATTGCTAAAAAAAAAAAAGAGTATTATCTGAAACTATACGAGTTGAGAAAAACCTATTGTGTGTAATATGTTAACTATATTTCAAATCAAATAGTCTTACTGCAGCGTGTTGGTGTTTAACTTTGAAACAATTAGCACTCGCTGCCTGAGCCAGGGTCAAATACAACGTAAATAGCCTCTGCATATGTATGCTAATGTACCATCTTTGTTTTTTTTATTGATAGTAACTGTATTTGAACACATTTGTTTTCTCTTTGTCATCTGCAAATTGGGGCCGGGAGGTTGGCAGTTCAATTCCCGCACTCTCCACAGTTCATCCTGCCGTTGTGCCCTTAGGCAAGACATTTAACCCACCTTGCCTCCAGTGGTGTTCTAGCTGTAACCCTTAATCATCTACAAAATGTAAATTCGCTTTAGTATGATTTTTAACACAGCATCTTTGTTAACAATGGTTTAGGAAAAATAAACAGTAGACTAATATACATGTGAATATGTAGGCCTATAGCATTAATAAAGAAACTGGTTAGACTCATGCAGATTATCATTTTATTGGTAATCTGTTGGCAAAATATTTTTTTTCTACATTTATTAATTTAGCTGACACTTTTATCAAAAGCGACTTACATTGTTCTACAGTAATTACGTGTTATAGCCAGTGGAGGCAAGGTGGGTTAAGTGTCTTGCCCAAGGACACAACGGCAGTATGAATTGTGGGGAGAGTGTGAATTGAACCACCTATTTTCCCGTTGAAAGACGACTGCTCTACCCACTAAACTACTAGCTAATATCAAAAAGAGAGTTGTAAAATACAGGCCTTTCCAATTTGTGATAAAAGTTCTGTTATGGTTCCCCAAATGTTTGGTTTAAGCTGCCTGCACAAGTTTCCAGGGCAATTGAGTTTGATTCACACTGAGCCTGTTTTATGGAACAGAAATTACATCAAAATTAGCCAAGTTTATTGGGTTAGCTTGCTTTATGGAATAGCCCTCTGAATTCTAAAACGGACATTATATAAAAAGGACAAGAAATTTAAAAAACGCACTTTATTCCAATTGTACATTTTCATAGCAACAAATGTAAGTGTATTTAAAGACTTACTTGAGAATACTCAACAATAACAAAACTCAAACATCAAAACCTTGTTGAATTATAAAAACAAGGATCAAAGAACCTTTCCCACAAAAAAATTATAATTGGGCATTTGCTGCAGCAAAATGTTTTCACTGCACCATTTTAACATTTTGCGTCATAAATGAAATAATAAAATCAATGTACCATGTTACAACCTTTGTTGCTTTTACTCAATTTATATTCCATTGGATGTTATCAACACTGGTCATGGTAAACATAGCAATTAGGTTCCAGGATGAGTGGCAGAGGTAGGGATGTTTGTAGGAAACAGTCTTTAAAGTGACAAGCCTCCTGTTTGCTGTTGGAAAACATCAATTGTGTCCTCGTCCTCCATTTCTAGCTGTAAGAAAAAAAGTTTACAAATCAAAAGTAGAATACTTTATTGAGCTATTGGGCTATTTGTAATTTGAAATTGTTTCAAGATGACCATTTTTCTGTGTATTAGAGTAATTAAGGATGAATAATTTATAAAAGATTATGTTCTTGCAAGTCATACTTTTTATACATTGTATCTGTGAAATTCTCAATCATTCAGGTTATATTCCTATAAAAAGGTTAAGAAGAAGGCATAGACATAGTTCTGAAAGTACTTTCATATTTCAATTTTATAGAATCTTTATTGTAATTACATATTTAAACAAAGTTCGTTGTGATTCTTAGGTGCAAATATAGAGATAAAAGACTAAAAATATAGCATTACAAGAAAAAAAGAAAAGGTAGAAATAGCTTGATTAGAGGATATATACAACACACATCTCTTTCTGCTGCTACTTGAAAGGGCATATTTTTTCAGCTACTAGCCCGTAGGCCGACTAGTTTACTTTAAGAGGGAGTTATCTTATACTTACACAACATTGTCCTTTTTCTTAACCTTTTAATACACAAATAGTAAGAATGTTGACTTACCTGTGAGGGGGTATCTGTTTCATTAATGGGTTGACCGTCAAATCGAAATCGTATTTGCCTCATAGACAACCCCTGTGTAGACAGAGTATTTGGTATTATGTTATTTTAAGCGAGGACTAATTAGGTTATCATTTTTCTGAAGCCCACTGTATATCAATATGCCTTGCTTTTATGTATGCCTTAACAGTCAGAATAAAATTGTGCTAAACAAGTAAATCCAGTCTGGCCATGAATTTGTTTTTGTTTTATACAGTTATTTTGATAAAGTTAATATAGAACACTCATTAGGTCTCCCATAGTTTCTGCAGGAATAGGTCATAATCTCTTTTTTTACAAACGCTCCAATTGTGACATAGCATTAACTTTACCTGTCGTTCACAATATGCTTTCATCAGTTTACTGAGGGGAGTGTGCCTCTTAATCTTAAACTGGACCACTGATCCATCCTGCCCAGCCACCTTCAGGTTAATGTGCTCATTGTTTTCTGTCTTCACTCCCTCCTAGAGAAGAAAAGAGAATTTTGTAGAAAACTGAGGAAGAAGTGAAAGGGGTCTTGTTAGATTACTCACATCACATTTTAAAAATGGGCATCCCATGTGTTTAAATAGTCTGTACAAAATGTACAATAGAATTTTTTGTATATTAGGCCACTATTTTATTCAACAATGTTCCTATCGGACTAAAGGTAAAAAACGAATATAATAAACGGAAACCCTGTGTTATTGCCACTGTGCAAGTAGCATTGGACTAACAATGGCCTAGATATTGAGGTACTGAGAAAACCATACAATTAATTTGTATTTGCTATCAGCACCACCTCAATTAAGACAAATATATAAAATTAAAAGAGGAAGTTTGTCTTTCATTGATGCTTAGTTTAGTCCTGTGCGATAATCTAACGGTGCACGTTTCAGTTAGGTTAGGATGTTTCAGATCCATTACTGTGTGTTTTCTGTAACCATTAAATATTTCTGTAGCGTGAAAAAGTATTTGAAGGAGAGTTCTAAAATAATATGGCTGCAGAATTGCTTCACCTACAGTGCAATCTTTGTGTCGGTGACTCTGGTTCAATATTTAGCTATATTTTTCATCCTCCGTTGTCTCTGGCACACTGACTGTTAGCTTATTATGCTATCTTTAGCCGCTAGCTTGCTAACGTTTAGCTTTGGTTAAATTACTGAATGGGGCTTCTTTTTGTTAAGTGAATAAATAATTGTCCGTCCAAGCTCTCGCGACGTTGCATTTATATCAGCCACTTGAGGATTAGAAACACTCAATAAAATCCGTATACAGTTAAATCTCACCTTGGGTTTTTCGTCTGCCATGGTTGCTGCTAATTTGTTGCTGCGCATGCGCAATAATGACTATTGCGCGCCTCTGCCGCAGCCGCAGTGAGCGCCGCTGGGCCGGATCTGTACCGCGTGGATTATTCAGTAGTACACATTGGCGGCTGTTGGTGATATTTGGTGGGTGGGCTAATAAATACAGTCACATTTGGGATGTTCAGTTATAGCAACTGTGAGCTTTATCAAACAAGTGCTCAACATTTAAAAGGCTGCTACTTAGAAATTTAAGATTTAAATTTAGATCTCCTACAGTTTGCCTATAACAAACATATTTTTGTTAAGGATGCTATAATATATCTGTTACATCGGGTCTAATCTCACCTGGATGAACCAGGTAGTTATGTTAGGGTTATGTTCTTTGATTTTTCAAAAACATTCAACACCATCAGACTGCCTATTCTTAGTGATAAACTTAGGAATCTGGGGGTGGATTAATCTTTATTATGTGGATCAGTGATTACCTGATAGGTAGACCACAGTATGTCAGGCTGGGGAATTGTGTCTCAGAGTCATTAGTACCCCAGGAGCTCCTCAAGGAACTGTTCTTTTTTCACATTAGACAGATTTAAATTATAACTCTGAATTCTAACACAGTCAGAAATATTCTGATGACAGAGCAATAGTAGCTTGTATCAAAAATGGTCAGGAAGAGGAATACAAGCACCTCATAGAGAACTTTTACAGATTAAGCCAAGAAAACTCTCTCATTCTAAACACCTCCAAAACTATCAAGGTAATCATTGACAATACACCCCCAACTCAAACTGTGCCCATCATTGGAGAAGACATTGAAATAGTGTCCACCTGTACATACCTGGGAGTGCATCTGAACAACAAGCTAGACTGGTCCATAAATATACAGATGCACTTTATAGGAAAGGTCAGAGCCAGCTATATTTTCTAAGAAAACTAAGGTATTTTTATGCAAACAACAAACTGCTGCTGCAGATGTTTTATCAAGCAGTAATGGCTAACTCAGTTTTTTTATGCTGCAGTCTTTTTTGGGTGCAGTCTCAGAAAAAGACATTGTAGGCGACTGCTTTAATCTTGGTCAGGTCTAGTCCTGGCATAGTTTAGTATCCTAAGAAAGATCATATAGTTATGATTTGGACCTAGTTCTGTCACTTTATAAATAGTTATTATTTTAGTCTGGTTTATGCTATATGGAATCTGTAATATGTAAAAAACACACATTTAATTTAGTCTAAATTATTTATTTTTAAATATATATAATCCTATAAATTACAAGGTTCGAGTGCGTCTGAAACTGTCCACTTGGACTTTGGCCACTTATCCTAATGCATTTACAACTTTACTCAACAGGTCAGAGAAAAGTGGACTATTGCTTGTTCTTCAAAAAGCCCACAGATAAATGGTTAATTATGTGCTTATTTATACAAACAATAGGTATATATATGAATAAATCTTACCAGATATATTCATATAATGGACTATATAGTATTTTAACTTTATAATGTATTTTGATCTATTGTTCGTTAGGTACCAACTTTGTGTCTGAAATTAATATTGAATTAAAAATTGAATATAAATACATCTTTATTTTCAAATGCAGAAAATGTTTTCAAAATATATGCAAAGATCATTTCACTTAAATAATTTATATGAAATATTTAGAGAATAATCTTTACAATGAATAGCATTAATAAAACACTTTAAAAAAATAAAATAAAAACATAGGTATATGTGGAGGTTCTCAGTCATCCAGGGCATCTTGAAGAAAAGGTTTGAGTAAAAGCATCTGGACTTCGTTTTGGTGAAGCGGTTTTGTCTCTATTCCAAGAGACTTTGTCAATTCTGACAATTGACAAAGTCTTTCTTAAAAACATAGGTAGGATTACCAACCAAGGTATTACATGTTTTTTTTAATACTTTGTATTTGACATTGGACAAGTCTATATATTGTGCTTAATTGTTGATAACTTGCAAAATGTCTTTGACTGAGACATCTTTATAATTATGTAAACAAATCGTGCCTTTATTATAATCTGCTGCTATATTAATTATGTGAAGAGTATTTAGTACATTATAGCATCCTAGACTGACCACTACCAAATTTTTTCCTTACATTTGCTTCTTCTGTAACCAGAGCAATAAAGTTTTCAACATTATGACCAATATGTGAGGTAAAAGATAATATGTTTGTTCTATAGTTTTTTTTGGGAAATAAAATTATATAATTAATATAATAAAAACAATGTGTATCATAACTCAATATGCCAACAGTAGTCATGAGACATACCATACTGTATGTCTTTTGTATGCAATATTATAATAAATACAACATTGTGATTAAGCTGTCAGAAGAAGAAGAAAGAATATTAAAACAGGTTGATATAGATTTTCCTCAACAGAGGAAGTTCTTTGCAATCCGTTCTGGTGTTAAAGAATAGCACAGAAACATAATAGTATAATATGACACATAAAATATAAAACATGAACATTCACCTCAGCTCTCTGTTATAAACATAAACACAACACTGTTAGATGATCTCTGGCAATGTAGGTGAAGTTAATTATGTCCTACACAGCCTTGTGCTACTTAAAAGGACAATTTCAAAACAAAACTCTAGGTAGCATCTAGTTAGTAACTGTCCTTGTTTTTTTTTTTTTTTTACATTATGGCCATTATATGGACCTTTATGCTGCCTACTTAAGTATATTGCCAGCTTTAAGAGCTGAGAGAGCTAAAGAGCACCCCAGCTGTCAGCAGGTGGAAACTCATTTATCTCCCCCACTTCTGTGTGTAGCTGACCTCCCAGTGTAAATATCAGCTTGTACCGCATGCGGACATTCACCTGCAATGTACAAAATAGTACATTTAATACATTTCTGTGGGCAATAAAAATATAAAATGAATCTAAACTACCTTAAGCGGGTTGGCAAGCAGCATGACTTGGGTAATGGTAGCTGGTGGAAGTAAAGGGTTAAACGGAGGCAGCTCTGTCCCAGAAGGAGGCTGTAATCTGACTTTCATTGACTGGGAAGATGACATAATTGGCAAAGCATCCTAAAAAACAATACTTAGCAATATATTAACCAACTCTTAACAAAGAAGACTTCCTTTTACCTTTGGCACAGCAGCCTGTATTGCAATGTTTCCCACATACCGCGGAGCTGTGTTGATCATGGACGCCACCATGACCAGCACATCAGGCCTGCCTGCTGGGCAGTCACTGGCAAAGTGCAGTAAAACACGAACACCATTTTTGTCATATGCTGTCACAGGGCACACTTTACCTAAGAATACACAAAGAAAGGAACAAGAGACAGAACCTTTAATATCACGTCTATAGGTAAACATGAAGGCGTTTTGTATACATTCTTTTTGTATGCCTTTAGCTATAATAAAGACTTATAGCTACTGAATGTTGCATATTCAACTAGTCGAGCATTTGATCTTTCCTGTTCCTGACCAACCTTCCTGATGGGGCTAATCAAGTATGAATTAGCCTTTAGTCATTTAGTCATTAGCCTTTTAAACAATATTGATAAAAACATTAATTATAATAATAAATTAAATACTAATGACAAATAATTTACTATGTAATTTGAGCAAATTTGGGATTATTATCCACTCTGGATGTGACATACAGTTTTCACAAAGTGACTATATTGGAGCAGGTAGTCATGTTTACATAATATGCAAGTAATGTGACAATCTCACCACTAAGTGGCAGTAGTGTATTAAGTTGACCTTTCCTGTCACAAGTTCAAAGATTCAATTTTACAGTACACAGTTTACAGTCTGGCCTTTTTATCATTTAATTTCAACACCAATATTTATGTTCAGTTTTAATGTTAAATTTTTTTTGAGTCAACCTAAATGGGGATAAGACAGTTTAATATTGTTCAGAGCAATACTACAAGCTGATTTGAATTCAAATAAATCAAATTAAAACTCACTTGGCCTGATTGCCTCCAATGGGACAAAGACATTGGCCAGGGAGACCTCTTGCACCATTCCTTGGCTTGCCTGGATCATGGATGGTTTCAGTGATAGGGAGTGCAACCGTGGGCTGTCACACCTCTGACTTCTGGCAGCAGAAGAGGAGACGCAACCTGGCACACCTTGTAACGGGGGATTGGTTGTTTGTGAAGTAATGCCAAGTCTGGAAGATGGGGCTGCATAAGTGTGCAGAACTTCACCTTTGCCCAGTAAGCTGCCAATATCCTTTAGGCCACATGTACTGTGTTCAGGTAAAAGATAAACAGAAGTCTGGTTAATGACATTCAGATGGCTACATTTGCAATAACTAAAAATTATACATAATTGATAGGTTTTACAAATGACACACATTTTAAAGAAAAATACAGTGTATGTGACATGTGACACATAGATATCTATAAAGACATTCACATACTATACACAGTATATAATCTAAAGATATATATTAAAGTATGAACAGATGCTGTTCTGGCAGTGGCTGTTACCAACAGAGTGTACATAATTTTTATCTCAGGACTCTTTGTGAACATATATGCCATTTTTAGACAGTAGTTGCAATCCTCTGCCTCTCTTTGATTTATAATGCAGTGAACAAAAACAGTCAGTAGACAGAAGCATGTGACCAGGTGCATGTTAACACCAACTCAAGTTAGTCTGTGTGGAGAAACAACCTCAAATGTTGTTAGTTTTTCATTTCAACTTAGTACGTATTATGACAGAGGGGGATGGGGTGCTGATTTTAATTCCATTTTTACTCACTCTTGAGGACTGCCTAAATCCAGCTGAGCAAGGTCTTGTATATTGGGACTAAAGGATGATATAGCAGACTGGGATGCCTCGCCGTCTGTAGCGGATAGCTGTGAAGTCACATGGGTTGTTGCTGGCTTAGCACTTGAGGTTTTGTCAGGAAATACTGCACTAGGTAAATGCCCGGACGTTATACTTATAGCTATTGAGGTGGTTTGTGTTGAAGCAGGGAGTGGAGAGCATATATTAGGACTAGTTGTGAAAAGAGATGCAGGTGCAGAGAATGCAGATACTGGTGGTAATGTGGTGTCTAACAAGTGAAAGTCCTGGCCAGAATTCTGAAAGAAACAAAAAAACACACCAATCCCAAATCATCCTACAGGATAATATGCGAGTTGAAATAACATAAACAGTTAATCAGGATTCTCTGGAGTGATGACAAACAACTGCTCTTATCAACCTGTGCTGGCTCGATTGATGTATTTACAGCGGAGACAGATTCATTAAGGCCTGGAACAAAGAAAAACACATTTACAAACAAATTGTTATCGTGATTTACTCAAAAATACACAGATTTACTGATTATAACTTGTTGCCCACCATTGATTTTGCGCATTTAAGAAATAGTGACTCAAAAAAACCATAACGCTGCCAACATAAAATACAAAATCTATAATGGCAAGTACCCAACAGATATAACTGCACTTAGTCAAATAAGAAAAGTCAAGTGGCTCTGCTTACCTAAAAGAACAACCTTATTTTTTTATTAAATTATTTAATCTTTATATAACCAGGTAAATCAATCGAGAACCAATTCTTCTTTACAATGACAACCTGGACAAGAAGTGGCATAAAGATACAAGAGTGTATAAATGATAAAAGGAGGTACAATGAAATACATCATTCACAAATTACACAATTTTATATAATATCACGTCAACAAGATTGCAATGCGTACAGTATACAGTGACATATATTTACGCAAGTGCAATCTTTAGACTACCGTTTGTGGTAAATTTGTAGAAGAGGAGAGTGGGATGAAAATATAGACATACCTAAAGCCAGCAGCTCTTTGTCAAGCAGAACCATCGATGCGGAGGGTGTGCTTGTGTTAAAGGATTGAGTGTTGGTGGCAGCAGACCCGCTTGATAGGACAGCAGGACTAGACAGTGACGACATCTGAGACTGCAGCTCAGACTCCACCAGGTCAATAAGGAGCTCTGACATGTTTGTGCTTTTACTGGTGCGACAGTCTGTCAGACAGAGAGATAAGGGCAGAAAACAAATATAAATAATTTATAAAAAGGTGATACTGGCCATCTGCAATATAAAGTTCAAAGCAACAAATCTTTCAGACATAAAAAAACATTTAAATAATTCTAGGTGATTAGGTGCATGCTGGCCTTACAACCAGTACTGACATAAGATTGTGCAAGGATTGCATGGGGTCTCCAAATCAGGCCATTGCAAAAAAGTACTTATTGTATTGTACACTTTCATTTCCCTGCAAGTAAAAACGTTATCATTTTGAATTTTTATTTTAAATACCTACCTAAAGCTTATCTAAGCAGCATTTGATATTGCATTGAAACAGGCATCTTTACTGGGCTTTGTTTTTAAACTTCATTAGCATGTAAAAATGAACCTCGCAGTCAAAGTCATGTTCTCTTTATTGTGTTATTGTACTCTCTGTTGCGCACAGGGACACAGATTGCCTTATAAAGAAACAAACACAATGCCGCTGTTAAAGTTGCTATGAAACAGTGTGAGTGCAGGCCAGAGGAAGACAGGACATGCTTTGGCGTGATACACATCAATTAGCTCTGGTGAGACTAAAACAAGGTCCTGAGTTAAAACCCTAAGTCTTGACTGTGTACACCAGGGGTCAGCCATTCGCGGCTTCAGAGCTGCACGAGGCTCTTTCAGCAGCTCCCTGTGGCTTTTAAAAATAATTAATGAGTATTTAATTATTGTATTTTATTTTAGTTTAGGCCAATATGTTTTTTTTCATAAATACAATTAAACTCATATGGACATTTAGTACTTTACTTAAAAGTATCCTTCAACCGAACATATTTTTTTTGGAGTTCAAAAGGTTTTTGTTGCATGCAGAAATGTAGTTTTGTTTTCTTTGCAGTCGTTCATTGATTTCATAAATGCAACACATTATAGTTTGTTTATACATAGCATAAAGGCAAAAAATTTGCAGTGTCATACACGGTAGTATTTTATTTTAAATGTCAACGGAGTTTTGTGGCTCCCAGTTTTTTTTTTACTGTGGGAAATGGGTCCAAATGGCTCTTTGAGTGGTAAAGGTTGGCGACCCCTGGTGTACACTTTGCATGTACTCATTTCCGGGTCCTTTGTGTTAACAGGGGGTTGCAAGGCTAAAATTGGTTAAGATGCAGATGTAGCACATATTTCAAGATAATGAGCACACTTATAATTACTACTTGATATCCTATAACAACATGTGCTGTATTAGCCTAAGGTAAGTCTCAGAGTGAGTGCTCATGGTGTGTTTCTATTTAGTCAAGGCAATAATGTGTCACTTAACTTGTGTGCAAATGACTGTTTACTGTAAATCGTTATTAGGATTTACCTTGATTTTGCGAAGGTGTTGTTTCATGTGTTTCTCCGTCGATGGTTTGTCCTTCCACAATCTTCTTGTAAGAGTTAATGGTAAATGAGAGGTCATCACTGGCCTGCAGAATGCTTCCTATTAAGTACATGGATAGTTACTGTGTTAAATGGTAAATTTCTTTATATTAAATCTTTATAGTGTCAAAAATGACATGATTACAAATAATCTCACACCAGGGCCCTGTACTACGAAGCTGCATTGCAGAGTTGACAAGGGGACTTTGGGTTTAACTCTGGGTTTTACGCTGGTTCTCTGGTTATCAGGGTGGACCTCAATGTTATGTATTTCTGGCGTGTTGATGTGATTGGTTGTCTGGAGCTGACTCTGTCTGTTTCTCACAGCCCTACAGAGCTAGTCACGGAGTGTATTGGTAATGCACTTAATGTCACTTATCTTGTCGCCAACCTGGGGAAGGTTTGAATGGCTTTGTAGACGCGCGCGCATGCACGCACGCACGCACACACGCACACACACACACACACACACAATTAAGAGAATACCTTGAAAAAAATACTTACCCAAGCTACTGTCATTGTCCTCTGCTTCTGTCGCAAGGTCCCACACTGTTTGTCTCAGCTTGTCACAGTCGGCATACAACTCCTGGAAAATAGAAAAAAAAGTATCAAAATCAAAATCTCCATTATGCCAAGCAAATTGGAGTCAACAATGGTATTGTAATCACATAGCTCCTTTTAAAAATGACTTTTAATCCTAAAAAAATTCATAAATTACAAAGTTTATGACAATTATACACATGCTTACCCGTATTATTTCCTTGTCTCCGTCAGTTGAGTCTTCAGCACTAAAGTGAGCAAGCATCTCATTAAGCAGTTTGACGCTGTTGTTGACTGATCCCAAGATGCTAATTTGCTTTGATGCTTTTTGTGTTCTCACCTCGTCCTATAAAAAAAGAGATAACACTGTCTGGCTTTAAAACCGTCTTAGTATGAATTACAAAAGGCACAAAAAAGTAATTGGTTACATCTTTAATTTAATCTTGCACAGAAAAAAAATATGTTTATTGGCCCTATTCTTTTAGTTTAAGACATAGGGTAATATCTCCCAGACGTGCTTGCATTGCTTTTGAACTTAACTAACCATTATACAGGAGATTTCAAAACTAGTTGCTGCAATGTTGGCATTCCCTCACTGCCCTTTGGCGTGTTGTTATTTTGAAAAGTGATTTCTACACCATCTCTACCCAGCTTTGAAAAAAGGCAAAAGTAACAGTCAGTGTAATAGGTATTTGTGGGATGCACCTCCTTGACCATGTTCTTGATAAGCCGATTAGCCTCTTGTAGATCTTCAGGCTTTTTGCTCTTTAAAAGCACTGCTAACCTCTAAAGAGAAAGACACAATAAACAAACATCACAGGTTTTCCCAAAGACCAGCCAGATAGAGATTTATTTTACCCAGAGCCTGAAAAAAATTATTCAAACATCAAGTGGAGTCAACAGCGAGTAAACCAGTTCATTTTGTGGCCTATTCAGGTCAAAGGGCATGGAGAAAAAAACAGTGTCAGAAGACCTTTGCAAGATGTACTCTCACAAGAAAATGTCTGGCGAATGAGTCATGTGATCAAGAGCATAAGTGTAAGGAGAAGGAAAGGCTATGGTAATAGTAATTAATAACAGAGGATTCCTAAAATTATCAAAATATTAATATTAAACAAAAATAATGAAGTTGTTTTAAGTATTGTATTTAATAAATCTGACCAAAGACAGATTCTACATGTTGGTCATTTGGTTCATGTGTCTCATTGATATGGTGTTAATTTTGCAGATAAGCTTGGAGTAGTTTTATGTAAGACCAAAAACATGCTGGGCGCTCCCTGGGGGTGGCAGTAAATTCCCCCACAGGAATAATAAAGTGAATAAAATAAATAACCGTGTGCCAGCCCAAAACAATACTTACTCTACTCTTCTCCTCATCATCAAAGACAGGATTCTTGGGCTGAGGAGGCGTTGACGGTATTAATGTGGCATCAATAGGGATTTCTGGGTCAGCTGACACAAAACCTAAAATATATATAGTGTGCTTTAATTTAAAAAAAAATGTTTTATATACAATTATGTGAAAAGTTTTATTGCCTTACCCTGTGTTTTTAACATCTGATAGGCTTCACAGATCTTGGCTTCGTTGGGCAGAGAAACAGTCCAGCTGTACAGCATCTCAACAACTTTAGTTTTAACCTTGTCTGACACTTGTTCTCCCAAATACTAAAATAGAAAATAGATTATTTTAAACAGAAAGATGCCAAAACTAACAAACAAACCAGCACAAACTCTGTTACTTACCTTAGGGGAAACCACTTTAATTAATTCATTTAAAAAACGAAATTTCCCAATTTCATTATGAAAGCGCCGCCCGCAGTTTTTCATACATGCTTCAAGAACCTACACAACAAAAACCTATCTGTAAAATATATACAGTACATGTAAAAGTGACAAAGGAG
Source organism: Neodontobutis hainanensis (assembly GCA_024349245.1). Taxonomy (NCBI): domain Eukaryota; kingdom Metazoa; phylum Chordata; class Actinopteri; order Gobiiformes; family Odontobutidae; genus Neodontobutis; species Neodontobutis hainanensis. The sequence goes on from JALDNG010000024.1 coordinate 8,956,678, forward strand.
GATTAAACCTAAAGCAGAAGGTTTTACACAACTTACCGTCAACGCTTGTATGGCCTCCCATTCCTGAGGAGATTGAATCTTATGCACCAATAGCCGCGCTGATATTTGAGGACTAAAAGACACAACAAGAGTACATAATCGATGCAGGAAAGATTCAGACAAATGAAAAGAGTGTTATTTAGGCTTTTGTAATAGAGTATTTGTGACCCTACCCTTCTAGCTCCTTGTCTATCTGGTCACAAAATCCCATAATATACTCCCAATCTTCCTGCCTGTTAGAAGGATTTGTGGCTTTGTCTGCCAAACAACAACAACAAAAAAAAGGTCTTAATGTCTAAGTTAAAATCATCATAAACAGGCTCAACTGAACTAATGTTTTTTTAGAGATGGAAGTTAAAGCCAGTTAAAGGGGGGAATAAGGGAATATCTTAACAATACAATAAGTATTCTAACTATAATAAGTTAGCCATACACACATGCTTAAATAGCAGGTTGGTTGTTATAATGTTATAGTTGATAAAGTTACAGCCTTGGACTGATCACACCAAGCTTCCTTCACTTCTTACAAACGCTAAAGAGACCAGACTCGAGTATTTTTTTTTCATGTGGGTATCATTAATACGAGTCCAATAAAGATGAGAAAATACCAAATGTGTCAAGCTAAACACATATACAAGCTGTCAGATGTGAACTTAGAGATAAAGATGTAAAGACAACAAGACATAAAGATACTTTTTAAAGGTACACTTTTGTCAAGTAAACAATGTAAGACATGTAAGACACCTGTAATTGTAATGTATATAAAACTAGGTGTGATATAATTTTTACGTAACAAAAAAATGTTAGAAAACTGTTCTTACTAAGCCAAGACTCCAGCGACTCTCCATCATCCGCCATATTTGTAATGTTTGCGATTTAGAGCCACGTGACTGCTGCTGCTGCTGCCTTCAAGTGCTGTCGGACTGTAGGGTGTTCCTAAAGACTTCAATCGGTACAGACAGAGTAGCCTACATGGAAGAAAGGAAACAGGAATCACAATTAGGCCTGTCACATCGGCTATTATGTGCGTGTTTGTGAGTGCAGGCACATTGTTCTTAGATTTGGGTTTAGAGTCCACAAAACCAAAGTGGACCAATCAGATGTGAGTAAAGTCCAATGGATCTGACGCTGTACAACTTCAAACTAATTATTATTATTATTTATTTTTTGGTTTGGTTCAGAGAATGTAGACGTATTTATTAAACACTTCACAAAATAAAGCATAAAGACATCATTTACACTTTAAAGTTACACTTACAGCTTTTTCTGCACTTTGGGCCACAAACACGTTTTATTACAAAATTGTTTTTGAAACATCATGCTCATTTTTGGGGGGTCATTTTTTTCTATGGTTTTACATGTTTTAATGTCATTATGTCACATAGCAAAATATAAATATGTTGAAACAGCTTTCTTCTCCTGTTGTTGGCTGGGACCATGTTGTCTTCCAGGTTGATTGCTATTGGCTGTTCACTGCACAGACAGGCCAAGTGAGCATTGGTTTTTGGTTTAACCCAGATTTGATAAAGAAAGTTAACTCTGAGTTTGTTCAATAGGCCCTCCAGCCTTCTGGACTCCTTCTCTGTTCCTCGTGTTGAGTCCAAAGCTTGTCAAGCTGTTCAATATTGTTCAATATGCTCCAAAACAATTGAACTCACTTACAGACAGTGTAAAAAATGCACCAACACTAACCTCTTTCAAAACTAGACTGAAAAAATATATTTTTTTTCACTTGTTTATTAAAAACAATACATGTGCTCATGTAGCCTTCATATGTTTTTGTTTTTGCTATTGTTTATTTTATTTCTTCTACAATTGTTCTTTGCTACAGCTTTTGTGTAAAGCACATTGAGTTACTTTGGTACAAAATGTGATCTATAAATATATATTTTCTTTTTCTTCTACTTTGATAGGTGATTTTAAAAAGAAAATGACCTCCGCATTGGTGAAGTGAGCTAGAATAAATGTGCTTCACCTCCCCATTACCCTCTTTTTGATTTGTTATCTTGTGGTTTCTTTGTGGACATGTGGTGACTATAATACATTTCTATTTGTCTTGTTTGAGTGGAAAAGTGCAGATGCAGCTCATTATAAAGTAAACATTCTATGGATCAATGTACTTCAGTTTGACAAGGGAAGAGAACCTTCAAATGCAGTCAGCCACAGAACAAGACAGTTTTGTTTTGACCATATATGAAAATGACTCAAGCTTTTAGTGTCACAACTCTGCCCAGTTTCAGACAGAGGGCTATTCTCAGTCACTGCTGGAATAGACAGCCAAAATGAATCGTATCTTCAGACAGTGACAGTTTATTCAGTGTCTGACAAAAATACAAACGCTTCAAAGTTATAAAAGCAAAGTTCAACATTTTTTTCCTCTGGGACATCAGTCTGAGATTGAGATTCAGTCAGCTCTCAGAACTTGGAAAAGTAACTTTGAAAGCTTGAAATTGCAGTTGTAGCTGAAGCATATCAGAAAACCAGCATGAGAGCCGCACAACTGTCATTTGACAATAATGGGGCCTCTGCATTTATTTATTTCTTTTTCTTTTTTTTTTAATAAAATGCAATGGAATGCATTTTAAATACATTTCATTGTTTTAACCAACCACATACAACCCACATCGTAACCAATAAAACATGTATATTTAGTCCTTTGAATTGAAAGTTTAATCTGCATATTACATCATGACATGATGAAAAATGAGTTTCAGCTATGCAGATAATAAAATAAAATATCTTTTCCGTGAATGAGCCACACATAATTACTCACCTGCATGTAGGAAGGATGTGCTCTGAAGATTGCTTGTAATGAGACAGCTTTTAGAGTGCAACATAAAAAGTTCATAATGACATTTAAATATCAAACATGCAAAAACTGTGAACCTTTTCACCAACATGACATGAGGAATAGATTTTGAATGTGCTAGTATGGTAATTTGTACCAATCTCTTTAAAGCAATCTGAGTGATTAAAGAAAAGATTTAAATGCATGAAGTAAGAGTTTCACTTTATAAATCCTGTTGCAAATGTTAAGTGCATCTCTTTTCACAGAGAACTAGAATTTAAATTGCTTTATCACAACTTTTGTACACTGCATGCCAAATAAGATGTGAAATCAAATATGATGCAGTAAAAAAAGAATGGATTATTAAACCCATTCACACATATATATAGCTTTTCAGTGAGCCAATTAAATATATTCAGACTTCTTTACAAGTGCAGGACCTTAAAGGGCTGGGGCTTAAAGGTGATGATTTTACAAAGTCTGGTGTGCAGCAATTAGTAATTTAATATTTTTGATTATACTCCAGGGCGTTAAGCATTAAAAGACTTTTCCCGCAATGTCCATGTGCCACAACTTCATTTTATTGTTATTTTTAAAAAATCAAGTCAGCGCTTATTGGGAAGTTTATGAAACTGCAGTCAGTTAAAGGCCAAAAGCATTGTCCTTGTAAAAAAAATACCCCCAGGCTAGAATCTCCTTTTAAATCTGCTTAAAGGGTTTTGTTTGGTGTAGTGAGAGGTAAGTCCTTCCTGGGTTGCTGCTTGAGACAAACCAAGACAAGAACAAGAGATCCAAAGTTTCTGGAGTCATGAAGGTGTTTTGACAAAACTATATTCACCACTAGCCCCTGACGTTGCCCTAATGTCCCCCAAGACCTAGAAAACTGTATCTAATGTACTTTGAGAGTACAGTACTTTGCGTCACAATAAAGAGAATTAATAGAAAATGATGCTAGTTTAAAAAAAAAAAAAAAAAAGACCCACTTTGAGCAGGTTAAAAATGTGTTTAGGTTATACCACATAGTGTATCAAAGAATGAAAATCCCAAACCGACTTTATAAACTCTAGCTTCTCCTCAAGGGGTAAAATGAAGCTCTGCAACTTCAAACAAGTGTTTCATCAAGTTGCATCATGGGGGACACTGAATCAGCAAGGTCGAGGCGGGCTTACATTAAACTTGCAAAACCACATCTAGCTTTTGATGTTTGATGTCATCTTGAACCAGACAAGTTAATCAAAACACAATGCTGTAGTCCAGCCTCCTGTCTTTGGCTTTGATTTACTGTCAAAGAATCAAAAAATAATTGTTCAAATTCAAAATGGATTCAACAGAGAACAAGTTCCAAATTTTCAAGTGTTACAGTCTATGAATACATAAAGAGGCCAAAATCCCCAGCTGTACTTTCACTTTCTCAAATAGGAAGGCTCCTTTGTTCTGGTTTTTGAGCAGTTCTTGAACTGAGGCTTGGTTAATTTTTCCACAATAGTGCTAAAGTAAGGAGTTTCATATTAATTGTTAACCATTATTGTCATATTTTTACAAGTCATATTTATAAAATGTCATCATTAGATTAAACCTTTTAAATCGTTTCTCCTCTATCCAAGAGTTACATAAAATAATTATAGAAGACAAAAGGTCTCGACCTTTGGTTTGTGAACAACATAAGCTGTTGTGGAAGATAAAGACAAACAATGATCTCTTGATAATGAAATCTTTTTGATACGTTTACTGTTTTTGAAAAGCTTTTGTTGGTCGACAGCACTGAAAACCTAACATGTAAACAAAAGTGGAAAAAGGTCAAAGGTAAAATACAGACAGAGAGCAGTTGGTTTACAGATACAGTCAGATGGTAGACATCTACTTATGTGAAATGAAAGAGGATTAAGATAACTTTACATTAAGCCCTGCATAATATGGCTTGGAGCACACAATAAATTTTAAATGGTATTAGGGCATTCTGTATACCCAAGCTGGTTGTGGAAAATGGCAACAAACTGACTACATGTGTGCTGTCAGTGAGTACATGAGAACATGAGTCTTTATTTAGGTTGTTGCATTTATACACATGTAAGCTAAAGACTACACGCTACAACTCACATGATGGTGAAGGCTTTGTTATGCTGGGCTTGTACAGAACGCCAATAGACTTTTGTAGAATATTAAATTTGCAAAAATATAGATATTTGTCATGTTCTCTTAAGTGTCTTAATTAGTGATTTAAATATATGCTCACAAAATCATGAAAAACTGCTGTTTTTGTTGCCATGGGGACATTAATTGTGGAAGGGCCTAATTCTTTGTCACTTTATAAAAATTGGTTTACTTTAACTTTATATTTCCATCGTTTTAACATGCACTCACAGGTGCCGTACAAATAAGCCTTTGCAAAGAGAATATTGTAGCAGCCTAAAGGCAGACTTATTTTCACTGCTTGTAGAGAATTTAATCCAGAAAGAAAAAGAATTTAAAACCTACCGATGTCCAGAATTTATACATATTATATATGTATATATATATATATATATATATATATATATATATATATGTATATATGTGTGTGTGTTTCAAGTTTTAATTAGGATAACGACAAATGTCATGATCAATCAATCAATCAATATTTATTTATTAAGGTGCTTAACAACATTAATAAAAAATGAACAAATTTACAAATAGGTTTAAAAACACATTTACACAATAAAACAGAGCAGTGTCACAGAGCCATTAAGTGCAAAAAGCCATTTTAAATAAATAGGTTTTAAGTTTGGCTTTAAACAGAGGCCGGTCAGTGATGGAACGTAACTCAATGGGCAACGAGTTCCAGAGTTTGGGACCGGCCACTTTAAAAAGAACGATCGCCCCACTGTTTGACCCGGGACCACGGCACCTACAGCAGATGTTGGTGCAAGGCCTGTGACTGCATTAAAAACAAACATTAGGAAGGATGTCATAAAATGAGATTCTAAAATGTCATTATGTCATTAAATGAGATTCTAAAATGTCATTATGTCATAAATTGAAATTCTAAAATGTTATTATGTCAAAAAATGAGATTCTAGAATGTCATAGTGTCATAATCAGGGTATCTTCCGTCCATTCCAAATCCATTTTCAATTAAAAAACAAAAAACGAAAAATGTAATCGTTTTTCAATTTATTATATCCGCCATAAAATGAAGAAAAAAGAAGACGGATTTTAAAAAGAAGAAATTAATACATTTTCCTATATTTTGTTTGTCAATCTTACTTTTTAAAACTAAATGTTGAAAAATGAAATAAACCAAATCTTAAAAAGCTACATTTTCCACGACAAAGTTAACTTTTTTCATCAGCATTTGCAAAGGTCAACGGCAGGGGGAGCAAAGACGCGGCAAATATATTACAATGGCATCTTTAGCAAGGCACGCAGATATGATCGTCAACATGATTGATGATCATATGACTAATGAAAATATTTCTGCTCACCTATCCCAAATGGGTGTACAAAAATGCTCTGCAAGGAGTGTTCGCAGATTTTGCAAAGAACACAACGTGAAAAGACGCAGCCACGTTGATGATAGTCATCTAGAGCTCGCAGTGGCCAGCGCTATAAATGAGGTAAGTTTATGGACTATTTTTTAAGTTTATTATTCATGTTTATTCATGTTATGTAAGGGGATATTTGTTATGAATGCAGCACAAAAATATTCAGTCTGCAAAAGCAAATAGATAGATATATTTTTTCCTTTGGCATTTGCATTTATTGTACATCTTTGCCAGGATTAATGAGAAGATTTGGCATGACATGTAATCTCAGATGTATATGTAACACTCTTTGTAAACACACACACGCACGCGCACGCACGCACGCACGCACACACACACACACACACACACACACACACACATACACACATACACACATACACACACACACACACACACACACACACACACACACACACACACACACACACACACACACACATACTCAATTAGTACAATGCATACTAATGAGTTATATAATAAAAACATTTTCTTCTTTCTTCAAAAAGTGGTGGTGCCAACATTTGGGCGCACATTTATGACAGGTTATCTGTCATCAAAAGGCATGCTTGCAGGTGAAGTTCGGTTCGATAAGGCACTATGACTGGTTTATCCACTATATAATGAATTGCGACATAAGGTTGGTTTTACCCTGTCTTTAAGGCCTTAACTGAGTTATTTAATACAGTTGTCTAATCATTTTAAGTGAAAGTTTATTAATTAAATAATATTATTATTGACTGTTTCTGAGTGAGTCTGAATTGCAATGGCAGTTCTGTTATAACAGCTTGTTTTGTGAACTATTAGGGTGTACGCAATCTGAATCCAGTCCCCTACCATGCAGAATACATGGGACATAAACTACACTTGGACCAAAATGAGAAGCTGGTGATGTTTGGAGTGACGCATGTTGTGGCAATAGATGGCTTCAGGAGCCAAATTGTGGCTCATAACACAATGTTAAAAACAACTTAACAATCTATCAGAAAGTTTACAGGTTAATACATGCCCCATTAACAGTTATTCTTTGAGTGTCAGTCTTAAATCAATGGTTCTCACTTCCTGACCTGAGTGAACACATCACTGCACTTTTCAGATGTCACAGACTGGAAACATTTTTGACTCCCTGACAATAAATTTCTATGGACCCCTACCCATTAAAAACACTACATCACAATACTTTGGCCCTTATGAACAATTTGAAATTGGTGTTAAATGTGACACCAGGTCAACTGGTCTAACTAGAATTGACAATCATTGTGAAGTAATTCAGCATGTTTTAAACATTTAAACTGCACTGCCAGTTTTTGAAGCCTGGATTTTCTTTCAGAAAAGCTGTTACAAAAAACGGCATGTGGGATCAAATCCGGGTTGACCATGGAAAAGAGTTTTATATGTGTCTGTATATCCAAGAGCTGCTGTCCAGACACAGATACAATACAAACAGGCAACCATATGTACAGACAAAATCATCAAGGGTAAGTTTTTCCTGCCACATTAAACACCTCACCTGAAGTCCATCATTTCTTTACACAATAAAATAAAATAGTATGATGCTGTATCCACAGAACCTCAAAGTTGAGCGAATATGGCCAGAAATAAATAACAGGGTCAACTATCCCCTGAAAGAAGCCCTGCTGCAACTTCAAGACCAAGAGTTGATCAACATGGAGGACAACACAACTAGATTTTGTGTATCGAATCTCACTCAATTGGGCTTTAACGAACTATGCTATCATGGAATGCACATAGGATTGCAGGTATTTCTAAACATGCATTTTATTTCTTTGGTTGTAACAATGTAAACATACAAAATTATATACAAATCATTATTTTGTATATAATTGCACCATTGTCAAGCTACACTTTGGAGTAGATTTTGTGTCCTCTCTATGATCGAGATCCCATTTAGAGTTGGCTTTACTTACAACATTTTTAAACCTTATTTGTATATTAATTATGGTACTGCTGTTGCAGGAAAAGGAATACCAAACATCTTGGCTGAAGGTGGGTGTCCAGCAAAGATTTCCGAGAAACTCCTTCCACAGGCCTCTGTGGTTGCTGACATGTACTAGCAAGATGTGGAACATCAACATTCGGGACAGATCTCTTTACTTGTGAGGAAGACAGAGCCAAGGCGGAGGAAGAATTTGCTGATCATTATCCAGACATTACACCGCGCTTTAATCAGGCTGTAAATTATGAATTCACACACTTTAAAGATGGCATATTACATCTCATCAATGTAACAAGACGTTATTCATGAAGATGAAGGTTTCATTAAGAATACCAGGAACAAGACATTCATCATAATACTAACATTTATTACATATTTCTGTTAACAATAATTTTACAAAGTACAAAAACAAGTCTTTTGAACATTGGCATTATCAATTGTATTAAAACAATGATGTAATTTGAGGTATAAAACTTTCACATTAAAGCTTTAATAAAGTGCTATCCAGTGCTGCATTTTACTTCAAAAGTTAAACTTGACACTTAAACAGTGATATTTGGTATATAATTACTCTGATTAAAGCAGAGAAAGTGCTGCCTGTAGTGCTTCTCACTTAAGTCAATAACTGAACAGTAATAATTTTTTTATACTGTATATTCAAGAGAATATATACTCTTGACATGTAACAAACATCAGTAACTAATAAAGAGCTGCCATAGTGGTGCCACATTATGAAACCTCTTAATGTGTGACACTTGTAACAGGTATACAGCTTTTTTCCCCACTGTATTTAATCTTTGATAAGATTACCAAAAGCAGACAATGCACCATCAATTCCTGTGACTCTGTAGGTGTTTTCCCTTGAGTTGTCTGCTCTGCATTTCACACAGGTGTTGGCATTTCGCTGCCACCGGTCAAAGCACACTTTGCATACAATGAGACTCTGACAGCAAACTGCAAAAACAGGATCATTCATGGGCCCTAGAAATTTAAAATAAAGAAAATGACTTCTTCGTTTTTTCATAATATTTCTGGAATCTTAATCCAGAGAGAAGAGAGGAAAGTAGTACAGTTTAATTCATAAAATACTATCTTGGCTATCAACAAATATTATAGAGATTTAGTTATCTTGTTAACAAACCTTTGCAAATCACGCAAGTAAATGCATTTTTAATAGCTGCACGTTCTTCGTCCGTGAATGTGATAAAACGTCTGCATGCCAACGTCAGCTCAGATGAGCCTCTTGTAGCCTGTACAACCTCTGGCAGTTCTTGGGATGCCAAGACCACCTCTTCAATTCTCTCCAAGACCTCTGGTAGCTGGCTGTCATCATCCCGTTGGCTGAGGAAAGAAGTTACAATAAGCACACCATGTTTTTCAAATATTTAAGTTGGTTACATTTTAGCAACTAACATGCTCCAAATATTTGCTATTTTACCATAATCTTCTCCTTTTGGATCTTATATCCAAAACCTGTTGTTCAGGCACAGCAAAAACCTTCCTAGAATTTTGTTTCCAGTAAGCTGACCCTGGGGAAATCATTCATATTTTAAAAGAAGAATTATGTCAAGATTGAACAAGTGAAAATGTTATAATGGTTAAACAACACTACTAAAATGCAGACACCAAAACAAGCTGCTTTCAATGTGCTTTTTGCCCTCTATCAAGGCTTCATCAATCGGAACCTGATCATTTTTCTTTAAGTTTTTGAAAATCAGAAAAATTCAGGTAATTTTAATGTATTTTTATGTGAATTAAACCCTTAATTTTACACATTTTTTAAATAATATGGTTTAGATGTATAACACTTTTTTTAATCAACTGATATTACATTTCTCTGACCTTATTGGTGTTTTCATTGTGTTTTTCTTAGATTTTTTAAAACAGTTTATAGTCAATCTCATCTTTTGCAGTTACCTTTTGTTCCCTCTGTATTGAGAATTTCATTCCCCTGGCCATCAGTCAGTATCATACCATCTTCTGATCCAATAGCATCTTGGACTTTTGCCAAGATACCAGGAACTGATGCTTCATGTTCATGAAAACGGATCGCCCCAGTCTTTTGGGGTGTCCATTTTCCACCAACCAGATCAGCAAGATAAACATTTCTTGAAATGAAAATTTGTTTAGTTAAATATCTAAAGACCACCCCTAGACCTAGGGAGAATGCAATGCCAACATACAGTGGTCACAGTATATTTCTGGCTTCAATAATTCAGGCAGAAACCTTGCTATTATTAGAGAGTGAATTGATAACATTTGCTAAGGTCTTCAAATTTTCATTGAAACTCAAAAGCATCAACCAAAACTGTCATATAATAATATTGTTCCCATGGGCAAAACGTTTGTTGAACTCACCGTTGAAAAGGTTTTGACATACTGGTCCGCGGCGCAGACAAAGATGCCTGCGAAGCAAAACCAGCGGCCGCACTGGGTCGTTGAAATGCAAATCGTACAGACCCAGATCCAGCAGTGGGTCGAACACTTGAGTCCGGTGGTTGCACCTCGGCAGAATCTCCGTGAACTTCGTAGTGTCCCCTTGCAACAAGATCGACACTACTAAAAAATCCACTCTCTCCAGCGAAGATTGCGATGTTGCTATCATCAGTGATGTAAACACTGGAACTACACACCTTAAATTAAAATTGATAGTTGTCTATAAGATTATATGGTTTTGCTTCATTGTAACATTTTGTAATAATTTGCACAGATGGGCAAATTCGTCCCTGCAGGCTCACTGTCCTGCAGCTTAGACCCAACTGTGATAAAACTCGCCTGCCTACAGCATTCCAGTAATCAATAAGACAGAGATTAACTGCCTATGGTGTGCTTTATTAGGGATGCAGCTGAACTTTGCAGAACATTGGCCTGGATAATGCGAGTTTGCCCATCACTGCAGTGGCACACACACACACACACACACACACACACACACACACACACACACACACACACACACACACAAACACACAAACACACCCACACGCACATATAGGTGATACGTTTTTTAGTAGTAGCCCTTTATTGTCACTAGTCACAAATACCAGCGAAATTAGTAATCAACTAATTGATTTATTTAAAAAAAAATATATATTAACGTTACCTGAAATATACGGCCAATCTTTTGTCATGTCTTCGTCCTTTAAAGTTACCCTTTTAGGACCCTTGAAAAGCGTGTATGTCTCCATTGCTTGCTTGAAGGAAGTTTCACGAGTCGTGACTGAATTCGGCATCCGCACTCTTCCATTTCCTTTCTTCCCGGCGCGTAAACTTCCGGGTGACAGCTTAATTTAAAAAATCAAAATGTCATATTCCATTTTAGGCCAATATTCAAAAATCCATTATTCAGAGTAGATTATGTGTCTGGCAGAATAGAAAAATATAACTTTAAGTAAATATTAAACAAAGTCAATAAAATGATAAATTAAAAAACGATTTGTTTTTTCGTTTTCTGTTTTTTTAATTGAAAACGGATTTGGAATGGACTGAAGATACCCTGATTTGTCATAACATGAGATTCTAAAATATCTTTATGTCATAAAATGAGATTCTAAAATGTCATGATGTCAAAATGAAAGTTTAAGATTAAAAGAGATTCTAAAACGTCATGTCATAAAATGAGATTCTAAAACGTCATTATGTCATAAAATGAGAATCTAGAATGTTATGATGTCATAAAATGAGATTCTAAAAAGTCATGATGTCATAAAATGAGATTCTAAAATGTCATGTTGTCATAAAATTAAATTATAAAACATCATTGTCATAAAATAAGATTCTAAAATGTCATGATGTCATAAAATGAGATTCTAAAATATCATGATGTCATAAAATGAGATTCTAAAATGTCATTATGTTTTAAAAAGAGATTCTTAAATGTCACTATGTTATAAAAAGAGATTCTTGAATGTCATGATGTCATAAAATGAGATTCTAAAATGTCAGAATGTCATAAAATGAGATTCTAAAACGCCATTATGTCATAAAAAAAATTCTAAAACGTCATTATGTCATAAAATGAGATTCTAGGTGGTCATGATGTTATAAAATGAGATTCTAAAATGTCAGAATGTCATAAAATGATATTCTAAAATGTCATTATGTCATAAAAAAAATTCTAAAATGTCATTATGTCATAAAAAGAGATTCTAAAATGTCATTATGTCATAAAAAGAGATTCTAAAATGTCATTATGTCATAAAAAAGAGATTCTTGAATGTCATGATGTCATAATTGGATTCTAGAATGTCATGATGTCCTAAAATAAGATTCTAAAACATCATTATGTCATAAAATGAGATTCTAAAATGTCATGATGTCATAATGGGATTCTAGAATGTCATGATGTCATAAAATGAGATTCTAAAACGTCATTATGTCATAAAAAGAGATTCTAAAATGTCATGATGTCATAATGGGATTCTAGAATGTCATGATGTCATAAAATGAAATTCTAAAACGTCATTATGTCATAAAATTTAATTCTAAAACGTCATTAGGTCATAAAATGAGATTCTAAAATGTCATTATGTCATATTGGGATTCTAGAATGTCATGATGCCATAAAATGAGATACTAAAATGTCTTTATGTCATAATGGGATTCTAGAATGTCATGATGTCATAAAATGAGATTCTAAAATGTCATGATGTCATAAAATGATATTCTAAACGTCATTATGTCACAAAATTAAATTCTAAAACGTCATTATGTCACAATGGGATTCTAGAATGTCATGATGTCATAAAATGAGATTTAAAACGTCATTAGGTCATAAAATGAGATTCTAAAAGGTCATTACGTCATATTGGGTTTCTAGAATGTCATGATGTCATTAAATGAGATCATAAAATGTCATTATGTCATAAAATAAGATTCTAAAATGTCATTATGTCATAAAATGAGATTCTAGAATGTCATGATGTCATAAAATGAGATTCTAAAACGTCATTATGTCATAAAATTAAATTCTAAAACGTCATTAGGTCATAAAATGAGATTCTAGAATGTCATTATGTCATAAAATGAGATTCTAGAATGTCATGATGTCATAAAATGAGATTCTAAAATGTCATGATGTTATAAAATGAGATTCTAAAACGTCATTATGTCATAAAATTAAATTCTAAAACGTCATTAGGTCATAATGAGATTCTAGAATGTCATGATGTCATAAAATGAGATTCTAAAATGTCATTATGTCATAATGGGATTCTAGAATGTCATGATGTCATAAAAAGAGATTCTAAAATGTCATTATGTCATAAAATAAGATTCTAGAATGTCATGATGTTATAAAATGAGATTCTAGAATGTCAGTATGTCATAAAATGAGATTCTAGAATGTCATGATGTCATAAAATGAGATTCTAAAATGTCATTTTGTCATAAGAAAAGATTCTAGAATGTCATGATGTCATAAAATGAGATTCTAAAATGTCATTATGTCATAAAATAAGATTCTAGAATGTCATGATGTCATAAAATGAGATTCTAAAATATCATGATGTCATAAAATGAGATTCTAAAATGTCATTATGTTTTAAAAAGAGATTCTTAAATGTCATTATGTTATAAAAAGAGATTCTTGAATGTCATGATGTCATAAAATGAGATTCTAAAATGTCAGAATGTCATAAAATGAGATTCTAAAACGCCATTATGTCATAAAAAAAATTCTAAAACGTCATTATGTCATAAAATGAGATTCTAGAAGGTCATGATGTTATAAAATGAGATTCTAAAATGTCAGAATGTCATAAAATGATATTCTAAAATGTCATTATGTCATAAAAAAAATTCTAAAATGTCATTATGTCATAAAAAGAGATTCTAAAATGTCATTATGTCATAAAAAAGAGATTCTTGAATGTCATGATGTCATAATTGGATTCTAGAATGTCATGATGTCCTAAAATAAGATTCTAAAACATCATTATGTCATAAAATGAGATTCTAAAATGTCATGATGTCATAATGGGATTCTAGAATGTCATGATGTCATAAAATGAGATTCTAAAATGTCATTATGTCATAATGGGATCTAGAATGTCATGATGTCATAAAATGAGATTCTAAAACGTCATTATGTCATAAAAAGAGATTCTAAAATGTCATGATGTCATAATGGGATTCTAGAATGTCATGATGTCATAAAATGAAATTCTAAAACGTCATTATGTCATAAAATTTAATTCTAAAACGTCATTAGGTCATAAAATGAGATTCTAAAATGTCATTATGTCATATTGGGATTCTAGAATGTCATGATGCCATAAAATGAGATACTAAAATGTCTTTATGTCATAATGGGATTCTAGAATGTCATGATGTCATAAAATGAGATTCTAAAATGTCATGATGTCATAAAATGATATTCTAAACGTCATTATGTCACAAAATTAAATTCTAAAACGTCATTATGTCACAATGGGATTCTAGAATGTCATGATGTCATAAAATGAGATTTAAAACGTCATTAGGTCATAAAATGAGATTCTAAAAGGTCATTACGTCATATTGGGTTTCTAGAATGTCATGATGTCATTAAATGAGATCATAAAATGTCATTATGTCATAAAATAAGATTCTAAAATGTCATTATGTCATAAAATGAGATTCTAGAATGTCATGATGTCATAAAATGAGATTCTAAAACGTCATTATGTCATAAAATTAAATTCTAAAACGTCATTAGGTCATAAAATAAGATTCTAAAATGTCATTATGTCATAAAATGAGATTCTAGAATGTCATTATGTCATAAAATGAGATTCTAGAATGTCATGATGTCATAAAATGAGATTCTAAAATGTCATGATGTTATAAAATGAGATTCTAAAACGTCATTAGGTCATAAAATGAGATTCTAGAATGTCATGATGTCATAAAATGAGATTCTAAAATGTCATCTCATAATGGGATTCTAGAATGTCATGATGTCATTAAAAGAGATTCTAAAATGTCATTATGTCATAAAATGAGATTCTAGAATGTCATGATGTCATAAAATGAGATTCTAAAATGTCATTATGTCATAATGGGATTCTAGAATGTCATGATGTCATAAAGGGATTCTAGAATGTCATGATGTCATAAAATGAGATTCTAGAATGTCATGATGTCATAAAATGAGATTCTAAAATGTCATTATGTCATAATGGGATTCTAGAATGTCATGATGTCATAAAATGAGATTATAAAATGTCATTATGTCATAATGGGATTCTAGAATGTCATGATGTCATAAAATGAGATTCTAGAATGTCATGATGTCATAAAATGAGATTCTAAAATGTCATTATGTCATAATGGGATTCTAGAATGTCATGATGTCATAAAATGAGATTATAAAATGCCATTATGTCATAATGGGATTCTAGAATGTCATGATGTCATAAAATGAAATTCTAAAACGTCATTATGTCATAAAATTTAATTCTAAAACGTCATTAGGTCATAAAATGAGATTCTAAAATGTCATTATGTCATATTGGGATTCTAGAATGTCATGATGCCATAAAATGAGATACTAAAATGTCTTTATGTCATAATGGGATTCTAGAATGTCATGATGTCATAAAATGAGATTCTAAAATGTCATGATGTCATAAAATGATATTCTAAACGTCATTATGTCACAAAATTAAATTCTAAAACGTCATTATGTCACAATGGGATTCTAGAATGTCATGATGTCATAAAATGAGATTTAAAACGTCATTAGGTCATAAAATGAGATTCTAAAAGGTCATTACGTCATATTGGGTTTCTAGATGTCATGATGTCATAATGAGATTCTAGAATGTCATGATGTCATAAAATGAGATTCTAAAACGTCATTATGTCATAAAATTAAATTCTAAAACGTCATTAGGTCATAAAATGCGATTCTAAAATGTCATTATGTCATAATGAGATTCTAGAATGTCATGATGTCATAAAAAGAGATTCTAAAATGTCATTATGTCATAAAATAAGATTCTAGAATGTCATGATGTTATAAAATGAGATTCTAAAATGTCATTATGTCATAAAATGAGATTCTAGAATGTCATGATGTCATAAAATGAGATTCTAAAATGTCATTTTGTCATAAAAAAAGATTCTAGAATGTCATGATGTCATAAAATGAGATTCTAAAATGTCATGATGTCATAAAATGAGATTCTAAAATGTCATTATGTCATAAAATGAGATTCTAAATTGTCATTATGTCATAAAATGAGATTCTAAAATGTCATGATGTCATAATGAGATTCTAGAATGTCATGATGTCATAAAATGAGATTCTAAAACGTCATTATGTCATAAAATTAAATTCTAAAACGTCATTAGGTCATAAAATGCGATTCTAAAATGTCATTATGTCATAATGAGATTCTAGAATGTCATGATGTCATAAAATGAGATTCTAAAATGTCATCTCATAATGGGATTCTAGAATGTCATGATGTCATTAAAAGAGATTCTAAAATGTCATTATGTCATAAAATGAGATTCTAGAATGTCATGATGTCATAAAATGAGATTCTAAAATGTCATTATGTCATAATGGGATTCTAGAATGTCATGATGTCATAAAGGGATTCTAGAATGTCATGATGTCATAAAATGAGATTCTAGAATGTCATGATGTCATAAAATGAGATTCTAAAATGTCATTATGTCATAATGGGATTCTAGAATGTCATGATGTCATAAAATGAGATTATAAAATGTCATTATGTCATAATGGGATTCTAGAATGTCATGATGTCATAAAATGAGATTCTAGAATGTCATGATGTCATAAAATGAGATTCTAAAATGTCATTATGTCATAATGGGATTCTAGAATGTCATGATGTCATAAAATGAGATTATAAAATGTCATTATGTCATAATGGGATTCTAGAATGTCATGTCATAAAATGATATTCTAAAATGTCATTATGTCATTAAATTGAATTCTAAAACGTCATTAGGTCATAAAATGAGATTCTAGAATGTCATGATGTCATAAAATTTGTTTCTAAAATGTCATTATATCATAAAATGAGATTCTAAAACGTCATTACATCATAAAATGAGATTCTAAAATGTCATTATGTCATAATGGGATTCTAGAATGTCATGATGTCATAAAATGAGATTCTAAAATGTCATTATGTCATAAAATGAGATTCTAAAATGTCATTATGTCATAATGGGATTCTAGAATGTCATGATGTCATAAAATGAGATTCTAAAATGTCATTATGTCATAAAATGAGATTCTAAAATGTCATGATGTCATAATGAGATTCTAGAATGTCATGATGTCATAAAATGAGATTCTAAAATGTCATTATGTCATAAAATAAGATTCTAGAATGTCATGATGTTATAAAATGAGATTCTAGAAATGTCAGTATGTCATAAAATTAGATTCTAGAATGTCATGATGTCATAAAATGAGATTCTAAAATGTCATTTTGTCATAAAAAAAGATTCTAGAATGTCATGATGTCATAAAATGAGATTCTAAAATGTCATTATGTCATAATGGGATTCTAGAATGTCATGATGTCATAAAATGAGATTCTAAAATGTCATTATGTCATAATGGGATTCTAGAATGTCATGATGTCATAAAAAGATATTCTAAAATGTCAATATGTCATAAAATGAGATTAAAAAATGTCATTATGTCATAAAAAGAGATTCTAAAATGTCATGATGTCATAATGGGATTCTAGAATGTCATGATGTCATAAAATGAGATTCTAAAACGTCATTATGTCATAAAATTTAATTCTAAAACGTCATTAGGTCATAAAATGAGATTCTAAAATGTCATTATGTCAAAAAATGAGATTCTAAAACGTCATTATGTCATAAAATGAGATTCTAAAATGTCATTATGTCATAATGGGATTCTAGAATGTCATGATGTCATAAAATGAGATTCTAATATGTCATTATGTCATAAAATAAGATTCTAGAATGTCATGATGTCATAAAATGAGATTCTAAAATGTCATTATGTCATAATGGGATTCTAGAATGTCATGATGTCATAAAGGGATTCGAGAATGTCATGATGTCATAAAATGAGATTCTAGAATGTCATGATGTCATAAAATGAGATTCTAAAATGTCATTATGTCATAATGGGATTCTAGAATGTCATGATGTCATAAAATGAGATTATAAAATGTCATTATGTCATAATGGGATTCTAGAATGTCATGATGTCATAAAATGAGATTCTAGAATGTCATGATGTCATAAAATGAGATTCTAAAATGCCATTATGTCATAATGGGATTCTAGAATGTCATGATGTCATAAAATGAGATTATAAAATGTCATTATGTCATAATGGGATTCTAGAATGTCATGTCATAAAATGATATTCTAAAATGTCATTATGTCATTAAATTGAATTCTAAAACGTCATTAGGTCATAAAATGAGATTCTAGAATGTCATGATGTCATAAAATTTGTTTCTAAAATGTCATTATATCATAAAATGAGATTCTAAAACGTCATTACATCATAAAATGAGATTCTAAAATGTCATTATGTCATAATGGGATTCTAGAATGTCATGATGTCATAAAATGAGATTCTAAAATGTCATTATGTCATAAAATGAGATTCTAAAATGTCATTATGTCATAATGGGATTCTAGAATGTCATGATGTCATAAAATGAGATTCTAAAATGTCATTATGTCATAAAATGAGATTCTAAAATGTCATGATGTCATAATGAGATTCTAGAATGTCATGATGTCATAAAATGAGATTCTAAAATGTCATTATGTCATAAAATAAGATTCTAGAATGTCATGATGTTATAAAATGAGATTCTAGAAAGTCAGTATGTCATAAAATTAGATTCTAGAATGTCATGATGTCATAAAATGAGATTCTAAAATGTCATTTTGTCATAAAAAAAGATTCTAGAATGTCATGATGTCATAAAATGAGATTCTAAAATGTCATTATGTCATAATGGGATTCTAGAATGTCATGATGTCATAAAATGAGATTCTAAAATGTCATTATGTCATAATGGGATTCTAGAATGTCATGATGTCATAAAAAGATATTCTAAAATGTCAATATGTCATAAAATGAGATTAAAAAATGTCATTATGTCATAAAAAGAGATTCTAAAATGTCATGATGTCATAATGGGATTCTAGAATGTCATGATGTCATAAAATGAGATTCTAAAATGTCATTATGTCATAAAATTTAATTCTAAAACGTCATTAGGTCATAAAATGAGATTGTAAAATGTCATTATGTCAAAAAATGAGATTCTAAAACGTCATTATGTCATAAAATGAGATTCTAAAATGTCATTATGTCATAATGGGATTCTAGAATGTCATGATGTCATAAAATGAGATTCTAATATGTCATTATGTCATAAAATAAGATTCTAGAATGTCATGATGTCATAAAATGAGATTCTAGAATGTCAGTATGTCAAAAAATGAGATTCTAAAACGTCATTATGTCATAAAATGAGATTCTAAAATGTCATTATGTCATAATGGGATTGTAGAATGTCATGATGTCATAAAATGAGATTCTAATATGTCATTATGTCATAAAATAAGATTCTAGAATGTCATGATGTCATAAAATGAGATTCTAGAATGTCAGTATGTCATAAAATGAGATTCTAGAATGTCATGATGTCATAAAATGAGATTCTAAAATGTCATTATGTCATAAAATGAGATTCTAAAATGTCATTATGTCATAAAATGAGATTCTAAAATGTCATTATGTCATAAAATGAGATTATAAAATGTCATTATGTCATAATGGGATTCTAGAATGTCATGATGTCATAAAATGAAATTCTAAAACGTCATTATGTCATAAAATTTAATTCTAAAACGTCATTAGGTCATAAAATGAGATTCTAAAATGTCATTATGTCATATTGGGATTCTAGAATGTCATGATGCCATAAAATGAGATACTAAAATGTCTTTATGTCATAATGGGATTCTAGAATGTCATGATGTCATAAAATGAGATTCTAAAATGTCATGATGTCATAAAATGATATTCTAAACGTCATTATGTCACAAAATTAAATTCTAAAACGTCATTATGTCACAATGGGATTCTAGAATGTCATGATGTCATAAAATGAGATTTAAAACGTCATTAGGTCATAAAATGAGATTCTAAAAGGTCATTACGTCATATTGGGTTTCTAGAATGTCATGATGTCATTAAATGAGATCATAAAATGTCATTATGTCATAATGGGATTCTAGAATGTCATGATGTCATAAAATGAGATTCTAGAATGTCATGATGTCATAAAATGAGATTCTAAAATGCCATTATGTCATAATGGGATTCTAGAATGTCATGATGTCATAAAATGAGATTATAAAATGTCATTATGTCATAATGGGATTCTAGAATGTCATGTCATAAAATGATATTCTAAAATGTCATTATGTCATTAAATTGAATTCTAAAACGTCATTAGGTCATAAAATGAGATTCTAGAATGTCATGATGTCATAAAATTTGTTTCTAAAATGTCATTATATCATAAAATGAGATTCTAAAACGTCATTACATCATAAAATGAGATTCTAAAATGTCATTATGTCATAATGGGATTCTAGAATGTCATGATGTCATAAAATGAGATTCTAAAATGTCATTATGTCATAAAATGAGATTCTAAAATGTCATTATGTCATAATGGGATTCTAGAATGTCATGATGTCATAAAATGAGATTCTAAAATGTCATTATGTCATAAAATGAGATTCTAAAATGTCATGATGTCATAATGAGATTCTAGAATGTCATGATGTCATAAAATGAGATTCTAAAATGTCATTATGTCATAAAATAAGATTCTAGAATGTCATGATGTTATAAAATGAGATTCTAGAAAGTCAGTATGTCATAAAATTAGATTCTAGAATGTCATGATGTCATAAAATGAGATTCTAAAATGTCATTTTGTCATAAAAAAAGATTCTAGAATGTCATGATGTCATAAAATGAGATTCTAAAATGTCATTATGTCATAATGGGATTCTAGAATGTCATGATGTCATAAAATGAGATTCTAAAATGTCATTATGTCATAATGGGATTCTAGAATGTCATGATGTCATAAAAAGATATTCTAAAATGTCAATATGTCATAAAATGTCATAAAATGCGATTCTAAAATGTCATTATGTCATAATGAGATTCTAGAATGTCATGATGTCATAAAATGCGATTCTAAAATGTCATTATCTCATAATGGGATTCTAGAATGTCATGATGTCATAAAATGAGATTCTAAAATGTCATGATGTTATAAAATGATATTCTAAAACGTCATTATGTCATTAAATTGAATTCTAAAACGTCATTAGGTCATAAAATGAGATTCTAGAATGTCATGATGTCATAAAATTTGTTTCTAAAATGTCATTATATCATAAAATGAGATTCTAAAACGTCATTACATCATAAAATGAGATTCTAAAATGTCATTATGTCATAATGGGATTCTAGAATGTCATGATGTCATAAAATGAGATTCTAAAATGTCATTGTCTCATAAAATGAGATTCTAAAATGTCATTATGTCATAATGGGATTCTAGAATGTCATGATGTCATAAAATGAGATTCTAAAATGTCATTATGTCATAAAATGAGATTCTAAAATGTCATGATGTCATAATGAGATTCTAGAATGTCATGATGTCATAAAATGAGATTCTAAAACGTCATTATGTCATAATGGGATTCTAGAATGTCATGTCATAAAATGATATTCTAAAATGTCATTATGTCATTAAATTGAATTCTAAAACGTCATTAGGTCATAAAATGAGATTCTAGATTGTCATGATGTCATAAAATTTGTTTCTAAAATGTCATTATATCATAAAATGAGATTCTAAAACGTCATTACATCATAAAATGAGATTCTAAAATGTCATTATGTCATAATGGGATTCTAGAATGTCATGATGTCATAAAATGAGATTCTAAAATGTCATTATGTCATAATGGGATTCTAGAATGTCATGATGTCATAAAAAGATATTCTAAAATGTCAATATGTCATAAAATGAGATTAAAAATGTCATTATGTCATAAAATGAGATTCTAAAATGTCATGATGTCATAATGGGATTCTAGAATGTCATGATGTCATAAAATGAGATTCTAAAACGTCATTATGTCATAAAATTTAATTCTAAAACGTCATTAGGTCATAAAATGAGATTCTAAAATGTCATTATGTCATAAAATGAGATTCTAAAACGTCATTATGTCATAAAATGAGATTCTAAAATGTCATTATGTCATAATGGGATTCTAGAATGTCATGATGTCATAAAATGAGATTCTAAAATGTCATTATGTCATAAAATAAGATTCTAGAATGTCATGATGTCATAAAATGAGATTCTAAAATGTCATTATGTCATAATGGGATTCTAGAATGTCATGATGTCATAAAGGATTCTAGAATGTCATGATGTCATAAAATGAGATACTAAAATGTCATTATGTCATAAAATGAGATTCTAAAATGTCATTATGTCATAATGGGATTCTTGAATGTCATGATGTCATAAAATGAGATGTCATAATGTCATAATGGGATTCTAGAATGTCATGATGTCATAAAATGAGATTCTAGAATGTCATGATGTCATAAAATGAGATTCTAAAATGTCATTATGTCATAATGGGATTCTAGAATGTCATGATGTCATAAAATGAGATTCTAAAATGTCATTATGTCATAATGGGATTCTAGAATGTCATGTCATAAAATGATATTCTAAAATGTCATTATGTCATTAAATTGAATTCTAAAACGTCATTAGGTCATAAAATGAGATTCTAGAATGTCATGATGTCATAAAATTTGTTTCTAAAATGTCATTATATCATAAAATGAGATTCTAAAACGTCATTACATCATAAAATGAGATTCTAAAATGTCATTATGTCATAATGGGATTCTAGAATGTCATGATGTCATAAAATGAGATTCTAAAATGTCATTATGTCATAAAATGAGATTCTAAAATGTCATTATGTCATAATGGGATTCTAGAATGTCATGATGTCATAAAATGAGATTCTAAAATGTCATTATGTCATAAAATGAGATTCTAAAATGTCATGATGTCATAATGAGATTCTAGAATGTCATGATGTCATAAAATGAGATTCTAAAATGTCATTATGTCATAAAATAAGATTCTATAATGTCCTGATGTCATAAAATGAGATTCTAAAATGTCAGTATGTCATAATGGGATTCTAGAATGTCATGATGTCATAAAATGAGATTCTAAAATGTCATTTTGTCATAAAAAAAGATTCTAGAATGTCATGATGTCATAAAATGAGATTCTAAAATGTCATTATGTCATAATGGGATTCTAGAATGTCATGATGTCATAAAATGAGATTCTAAAATGTCATTATGTCATAATGGGATTCTAGAATGTCATGATGTCATAAAAAGATATTCTAAAATGTCATTATGTCATAAAATGAGATTAAAAAACGTCATTATGTCATAAAAAGAGATTCTAAAATGTCATGATGTCATAATGGGATTCTAGAATGTCATGATGTCATAAAATGAGATTCTAAAACGTCATTATGTCATAAAATTTAATTCTAAAACGTCATTAGGTCATAAAATGAGATTCTAAAATGTCATTATGTCATAAAATGAGATTCTAAAACGTCATTATGTCATAAAATGAGATTCTAAAATGTCATTATGTCATAATGGGATTCTAGAATGTCATGATGTCATAAAATGAGATTCTAAAATGTCATTATGTCATAAAATAAGATTCTAGAATGTCATGATGTCATAAAATGAGATTCTAGAATGTCAGTATGTCATAAAATGAGATTCTAAAATGTCATTATGTCATAAAATGAGATTCTAAAATGTCATTATGTCATAATGAGATTCTAGAATGTCATGATGTCATAAAATGAGATTCTAAAATGTCATCTCATAATGGGATTCTAGAATGTCATGATGTCATTAAAAGAGATTCTAAAATGTCATTATGTCATAAAATGAGATTCTAGAATGTCATGATGTCATAAAATGAGATTTAAAACGTCATTAGGTCATAAAATGAGATTCTAGAATGTCATGATGTCATAAAGGGATTCTAGAATGTCATGATGTCATAAAATGAGATTCTAGAATGTCATGATGTCATAAAATGAGATTCTAAAATGTCATTATGTCATAATGGGATTCTAGAATGTCATGATGTCATAAAATGAGATTATAAAATGTCATTATGTCATAATGGGATTCTAGAATGTCATGATGTCATAAAATGAGATTCTAAAATGTCATGATGTTATAAAATGATATTCTAAAATGTCATTATGTCATTAAATTGAATTCTAAAACGTCATTAGGTCATAAAATGAGATTCTAGAATGTCATGATGTCATAAAATCTGTTTCTAAAATGTCATTATATCATAAAATGAGATTCTAAAACGTCATTACATCATAAAATGAGATTCTAAAATGTCATTATGTCATAATGGGATTCTAGAATGTCATGATGTCATAAAATGAGATTCTAAAATGTCATTATGTCATAAAATGAGATTCAAAAATGTCATTATGTCATAATGGGATTCTAGAATGTCATGATGTCATAAAATGAGATTCTAAAATGTCATTATGTCATAAAATGAGATTCTAAAATGTCATGATGTCATAAATGAGATTCTAGAATGTCATGATGTCATAAAATGAGATTCTAGAATGTCATGATGTCATAAAATGAGATTCTAAAATGTCATTATGTCATAATGGGATTCTAGAATGTCATGATGTCATAAAATGAGATTCTAAAATGTCATTATGTCATAATGGGATTCTAGAATGTCATGATGTCATAAAATGAGATTCTAAAATGTCATGATGTCATAAAATGATATTCTAAAATGTCATTATGTCATTAAATTGAATTCTAAAATGTCATTAGGTCATAAAATGAGATTCTAGAATGTCATGATGTCATAAAATCTGTTTCTAAAATGTCATTATATCATAAAATGAGATTCTAAAACGTCATTACATCATAAAATGAGATTCTAAAATGTCATTATGTCATAATGGGATTCTAGAATGTCATGATGTCATAAAATGAGATTCTAAAATGTCATTATGTCATAAAATGAGATTCAAAAATGTCATTATGTCATAATGGGATTCTAGAATGTCATGATGTCATAAAATGAGATTCTAAAATGTCATTATGTCATAAAATGAGATTCTAAAATGTCATGATGTCATAATGAGATTCTAGAATGTCATGATGTCATAAAATGAGATTCTAAAACGTCATTATGTCATAAAATTAAATTCTAAAACGTCATTAGGTCATAAAATGCGATTCTAAAATGTCATTATGTCATAATGAGATTCTAGAATGTCATGATGTCATAAAATGAGATTCTAAAATGTCATTATGTCATAAAATTAGATTCTAGAATGTCATGATGTCATAAAATGAGATTCTAAAATGTCATTTTGTCATAAAAAAAGATTCTAGAATGTCATGATGTCATAAAATGAGATTCTAAAATGTCATTATGTCATAATGGGATTCTAGAATGTCATGATGTCATAAAATGAGATTCTAAAATGTCATTATGTCATAATGGGATTCTAGAATGTCATGATGTCATAAAAAGATATTCTAAAATGTCAATATGTCATAAAATGAGATTAAAAAATGTCATTATGTCATAAAAAGAGATTCTAAAATGTCATGATGTCATAAAATGAGATTTAAAACGTCATTAGGTCATAAAATGAGATTCTAAAAGGTCATTACGTCATATTGGGTTTCTAGAATGTCATGATGTCATAAAATGAGATTTAAAACGTCATTAGGTCATAAAATGAGATTCTAAAAGGTCATTACGTCATATTGGGTTTCTAGAATGTCATGATGTCATTAAATGAGATTCTAAAATGTCATTATGTCATAAAATAAGATTCTAAAATGTCATTATGTCATAAAATGAGATTCTAGAATGTCATGATGTCATAAAATGAGATTCTAAAATGTCATTATGTCATAAAATTAAATTCTAAAACGTCATTAGGTCATAAAATAAGATTCTAAAATGTCATTATGTCATAAAATGAGATTCTAGAATGTCATTATGTCATAAAATGAGATTCTAGAATGTCATGATGTCATAAAATGAGATTCTAAAATGTCATGATGTTATAAAATGAGATTCTAAAACGTCATTATGTCATAAAATTAAATTCTAAAACGTCATTAGGTCATAAAATAAGATTCTAAAATGTCATTATGTCATAAAATGAGATTCTAAAATGTCATTATGTCATAATGGGATTCTAGAATGTCATGATGTCATAAAATGAGATTCTAAAATGTCATTATGTCATAATGGGATTCTAGAATGTCATGATGTCATAAAAAGATATTCTAAAATGTCAATATGTCATAAAATGAGATTAAAAAATGTCATTATGTCATAAAAAGAGATTCTAAAATGTCATGATGTCATAAAATGATATTCTAAACGTCATTATGTCACAAAATTAAATTCTAAAACGTCATTATGTCACAATGGGATTCTAGAATGTCATGATGTCATAAAATGAGATTCTAAAATGTCATTATGTCATAAAATGAGATTCTAAAAGGTCATTACGTCATATTGGGTTTCTAGAATGTCATGATGTCATTAAATGAGATCATAAAATGTCATTATGTCATAAAATAAGATTCTAAAATGTCATTATGTCATAAAATGAGATTCTAGAATGTCATTATGTCATAATGAGATTCTAGAATGTCATGATGTCATAAAATGATATTCTAAAATGTCATTATGTCATAAAATAAGATTCTAGAATGTCATGATGTTATAAAATGAGATTCTAGAAAGTCAGTATGTCATAAAATTAGATTCTAGAATGTCATGATGTCATAAAATGAGATTCTAAAATGTCATTTTGTCATAAAAAAAGATTCTAGAATGTCATGATGTCATAAAATGAGATTCTAAAATGTCATTATGTCATAATGGGATTCGAGAATGTCATGATGTCATAAAATGAGATTCTAAAATGTCATTATGTCATAATGGGATTCTAGAATGTCATGATGTCATAAAAAGATATTCTAAAATGTCAATATGTCATAAAATGAGATTAAAAAATGTCATTATGTCATAAAAAGAGATTCTAAAATGTCATGATGTCATAAAATGATATTCTAAACGTCATTATGTCACAAAATTAAATTCTAAAACGTCATTATGTCACAATGGGATTCTAGAATGTCATGATGTCATAAAATGAGATTTAAAACGTCATTAGGTCATAAAATGAGGTTCTAAAAGGTCATTACGTCATATTGGGTTTCTAGAATGTCATGATGTCATTAAATGAGATCATAAAATGTCATTATGTCATAAAATAAGATTCTAAAATGTCATTATGTCATAAAATGAGATTCTAGAATGTCATGATGTCATAAAATGAGATTCTAAAACGTCATTATGTCATAAAATTAAATTCTAAAACGTCATTAGGTCATAAAATAAGATTCTAAAATGTCATTATGTCATAAAATGAGATTCTAGAATGTCATTATGTCATAAAATGAGATTCTAGAATGTCATGATGTCATAAAATGAGATTCTAAAATGTCATGATGTTATAAAATGAGATTCTAAAACGTCATTATGTCATAAAATTAAATTCTAAAACGTCATTAGGTCATAAAATGCGATTCTAAAATGTCATTATGTCATAATGAGATTCTAGAATGTCATGATGTCATAAAATGCGATTCTAAAATGTCATTATGTCATAATGGGATTCTAGAATGTCATGATGTCATTAAAAGAGATTCTAAAAGTCATTATGTCATAAAATGAGATTCTAGAATGTCATGATGTCATAAAATGAGATTCTAAAATGTCATTATGTCATAATGGGATTCTAGAATGTCATGATGTCATAAAATGAGATTCTAAAATGTCATGATGTTATAAAATGATATTCTAAAACGTCATTATGTCATTAAATTGAATTCTAAAATATCATTAGGTCATAAAATGAGATTCTAGAATGTCATGATGTCATAAAATTTGTTTCTAAAATGTCATTATATCATAAAATGAGATTCTAAAACGTCATTACATCATAAAATGAGATTCTAAAATGTCATTATGTCATAATGGGATTCTAGAATGTCATGATGTCATAAAATGAGATTCTAAAATGTCATTATGTCATAAAATGAGATTCTAAAATGTCATTATGTCATAATGGGATTCTAGAATGTCATGATGTCATAAAATGAGATTCTAAAATGTCATTATGTCATAAAATGAGATTCTAAAATGTCATGATGTCATAATGAGATTCTAGAATGTCATGATGTCATAAAATGAGATTCTAAAATGTCATTATGTCATAAAATTAAATTCTAAAACGTCATTAGGTCATAAAATGAGATTCTAAAATGTCATTATGTCATAATGAGATTCTAGAATGTCATGATGTCATAAAAAGAGATTCTAAAATGTCATTATGTCATAAAATAAGATTCTAGAATGTCATGATGTCATAAAATGAGATTCTAGAATGTCAGTATGTCATAAAATGAGATTCTAGAATGTCATGATGTCATAAAATGAGATTCTAAAATGTCATTATGTCATAAAATGAGATTCTAGAATGTCATGATGTCATAAAATGAGATTCTAAAATGTCATTATGTCATAATGGGATTCTAGAATGTCATGATGTCATAAAATGAGATTCTAAAATGTCATTATGTCATAATGGGATTCTAGAATGTCATGATGTCATAAAAAGATATTCTAAAATGTCAATATGTCATAAAATGAGATTAAAAAACGTCATTATGTCATAAAAAGAGATTCTAAAATGTCATTATGTCATAATGGGATTCTAGAATGTCATGATGTAATAAAATGAGATTCTAAAATGTCATTATGTCATAAAATTTAATTCTAAAACGTCATTAGGTCATAAAATGAGATTCTAAAATGTCATGATGTCATAATGGGATTCTAGAATGTCATGATGTCATAAAATGAGATTCTAAAACGTCATTATGTCATAAAATTTAATTCTAAAACGTCATTAGGTCATAAAATGCGATTCTAAAATGTCATTATGTCAAAAAATGAGATTCTAAAACGTCATTATGTCATAAAATGAGATTCTAAAATGTCATTATGTCATAAAATAAGATTCTAGAATGTCATGATGTTATAAAATGAGATTCTAGAAAGTCAGTATGTCATAAAATTAGATTCTAGAATGTCATGATGTCATAAAATGAGATTCTAAAATGTCATTATGTCATAATGATTCTAGAATGTCATGATGTCATAAAATGAGATTCTAAAATGTCATTATGTCATAATGGGATTCTAGAATGTCATGATGTCATAAAATGAGATTCTAAAATGTCATTATGTCATAAAATAAGATTCTAGAATGTCATGATGTCATAAAATGAGATTCTAGAATGTCAGTATGTCATAAAATGAGATTCTAGAATGTCATGATGTCATAAAATGAGATTCTAAAATGTCATTATGTCATAAAATGAGATTCTAAAATGTCATTATGTCATAAAATGAGATTCTAAAATGTCATTATGTCATAAAATGAGATTCTAAATTGTCATTATGTCATAAAATGAGATTCTAAAATGTCATGATGTCATAAAATGAGATTCTAAAATGTCATTATGTCATAAAATGAGATTCTAAATTGTCATTATGTCATAAAATGAGATTCTAAAATGTCATGATGTCATAATGAGATTCTAGAATGTCATGATGTCATAAAATGAGATTCTAAAACGTCATTATGTCATAAAATTAAATTCTAAAACGTCATTAGGTCATAAAATGCGATTCTAAAATGTCATTATGTCATAATGAGATTCTAGAATGTCATGATGTCATAAAATGAGATTCTAAAATGTCATTATGTCATAATGGGATTCTAGAATGTCATGATGTCATAAAATGAGATTCTAAAATGTCATTATGTCATAAAATGAGATTCTAGAATGTCATGATGTCATAAAATGAGATTCTAAAATGTCATTATGTCATAATGGGATTCTAGAATGTCATGATGTCATAAAGGGATTCTAGAATGTCATGATGTCATAAAATGAGATTCTAGAATGTCATGATGTCATAAAATGAGATTCTAAAATGTCATTATGTCATAATGGGATTCTAGAATGTCATGATGTCATAAAATGAGATTCTAAAATGTCATTATGTCATAATGGGATTCTAGAATGTCATGATGTCATAAAATGAGATTCTAAAATGTCATGATGTTATAAAATGATATTCTAAAATGTCATTATGTCATTAAATTGAATTCTAAAACGTCATTAGGTCATAAAATGAGATTCTAGAATGTCATGATGTCATAAAATGAGATTCTAAAATGTCATTATGTCATAAAATGAGATTCTAAAATGTCATTATGTCATAAAATGAGATTCTAAAATGTCATTATGTCATAATGGGATTCTAGAATGTCATTATGTCATAAAATGAGATTCTAAAATGTCATTATGTCATAAAATGAGATTCTAAAATGTCATTATGTCATAATGGGATTCTAGAATGTCATGATGTCATAAAATGAGATTCTAAAATGTCATTATGTCATAATGGGATTCTAGAATGTCATGATGTCATAAATGAGATTCTAAAATGTCATTATGTCATAAAATGAGATTCTAAAACGTCATTACATCATAAAATGAGATTCTAAAATGTCATTATGTCATAATGGGATTCTAGAATGTCATGATGTCATAAAATGAGATTCTAAAATGTCATTATGTCATAAAATGAGATTCAAAAATGTCATTATGTCATAAAATGAGATTCTAAAATGTCATGATGTCATAATGGGATTCTAGAATGTCATGATGTCATAAAATGAGATTCTAAAATGTCATTATGTCATAAAATGAGATTCTAAAATGTCATGATGTCATAAAGGGATTCTAGAATGTCATGATGTCATAAAATGAGATTCTAGAATGTCATGATGTCATAAAATGAGATTCTAAAATGTCATTATGTCATAATGGGATTCTAGAATGTCATGATGTCATAAAATGAGATTCTAAAATGTCATTATGTCATAATGGGATTCTAGAATGTCATGATGTCATAAAATGAGATTCTAAAATGTCATGATGTCATAAAATGAGATTCTAGAATGTCATTATGTCATAATGAGATACTAAAATGTCATTATGTCATAATGAGATTCTAGAATGTCATGATGTCATAAAATGAGATTCTAAAATGTCATTATGTCATAAAATGAGATTCTAAAATGTCATGATGTCATAAAATGAGATTCTAAAATGTCATTATGTCATAATGGGATTCTAGAATGTCATGATGTCATAAAATGAGATTCTAAAATGTCATTATGTCATAAAATGAGATTCTAAAATGTCATTATGTCATAATGAGATTCTAGAATGTCATGATGTCATAAAATGAGATTCTAAAATGTCATTATGTCATAAAATGAGATTCTAAAATGTCATGATGTCATAATGAGATTCTAGAATGTCATGATGTCATAAAATGAGATTCTAAAACGTCATTATGTCATAAAATTAAATTCTAAAACGTCATTAGGTCATAAAATGAGATTCTAAAATGTCATTATGTCATAATGAGATTCTAGAATGTCATGATGTCATAAAATGAGATTCTAAAATGTCATTATGTCATAAAATGAGATTCTAGAATGTCATGATGTCATAAAATGAGATTCTAAAATGTCATTATGTCATAAAATGAGATTCTAGAATGTCATGATGTCATAAAATGAGATTCTAAAATGTCATTATGTCATAATGGGATTCTAGAATGTCATGATGTCATAAAATGAGATTCTAAAATGTCATTATGTCATAA